>BQNB010075245.1:13057-31534 GCA_026074375.1 Tanacetum coccineum | reverse complement strand
GGTATAAATAAATAAATGCTTAATGCATTTCATGATCAAAGGAGTTTTTATTTAACCTCACATTTTTTTTATAAAAATGTCACAAACATTTTTATAAATTTTACAAAACATTTTTAGATTTAAAAGAAATGTTTTATTCAAATAAATATTTTGAATTTAAATTTTCTACCTAAAAACGGCTAGAAATGTTCTACAAAACACCTCTCACAGAAAAGACAAAAAAGGAGCGTCCAGGCTGGGCGCCCCCTTATTTATAAGGGTGGTCCCTTAATTATTAAGGGGACCGACACCCTAATTAAGGGGACTGGCCAGACAAAAAGTCAACTCAGTTTGCATATAAATACTAGACTATTCCCTACTGATTTTCTCACCTTTTGCACACACTTTCTTTCTGTTCTAAATCAGTTTATACTCTCCTTTCATTCATTTAATCATTTAATCATAAAGCTTTGTTTCCAAGTGATCCAAGCTTTGATCCTCAAGTGCAAGAGAAGAATACTTTCTATCATCAAGTGAAGAAGTATTATAGCTTAGTGTGTGTTCTTGCAACCTGGTTTGCAATTGTATCATACCTTGTAAATCATTTGTGTATATTGTGAATGTGTGTATCGTAGTTGTGTATATTAAGTAGATTGTGATGATCATTGTAAGTATAGTTAGATCAGGGTGATCTTAGTAAGTAGTGTTAGATTGGTGTGATCAAGATAGTGTTTAGTTGAAGTGAAGTTGTGAAGTGAAGAAAAAGTTGTGTGGTGAAGCGAAGTAGTGAATTGTCGTGAAGTAGTGTGGTTAGTTGTGATAGATTGGTTCTACCTAGGATTAGAACTCGACATGTCACTTAGTGTCGGAAATTAGTGTAAGCTAAGTTGTGTACGGTTTTCTCCGCCTAAAGGGAGCTTGTTGACATAGTGAAAAAAACTCTCGAGTTTGGTGCTCGGGGAGTGGAGTAGGGCGAAGAGGTGCTTCGTTACCGAACCACTATAAATCCTCGTGTTGTGGTTTGATCTTTCCATCTCTTATCTTGCACATTTATTTCATATCTTGTTATTACCTATTTGATTAATTGAATTGTCATATTGTGCACATTGTGAATTCACATAAAGTCGAATCTAAATTTTTATAATAAAACTAACCAAAAACATCCACCTTGTAAGTATGATGATTTAATGTCGATAGAAGAAAGATATTGAGGTTAGTAAAACAAGAACCTAAAGAAAAAGATCATCGACAATAAATCTTAGAAAAAATAATGAAATCATAAACATAAAAGAATCGAAAAGTCATCCATTAGAAAATGTTATTGGTAATCTAAATCAAAGAACCCTTAGATCACAAGCCCAAGACAAAAGTAATTATTTCTTTTGTTTTCTTCATACCATGAACCTAAACATTAACAAATGAAGCCCTAAAAGATGTAAAGTTGGGTAACATTATATGGCAAAGAAGAATTAAACCAATTCATATCAAATGATGTTTGGGAATTAGTCCTTAATCCTAAGAATATGACCATAATTGGAACCAAATGGGTATATCAAATGATGTTTGGGAGTTAGTACCACACCCTAAAAGTACAAAAATTATAGGAACTAAGTGGGTGTATATAAATAAGTTAGACGAGAACGGTATAGTGTCTCGAGATAAGGCTAGATTAGTAGCTCAAGGTTATAATCAACAAGAAGGAATTGATTATGATGAAACTTATGCTCCTGTAGCTAGATTAGAGTCCATTAGGATTTTATTAGCCTATGCTTGTGCCTTAGATTTTAAATTATTCCAAATGGACGTAAAAATTTCATTCCTAAATGGTTTTATCATGAGGAGGTATACGTGGCACAACCTCCGAGATTCATTGATTTCAAAAAACCTAATCATGTTTATAAACTCAAGAAAGCTTTGTATGGTCTTAAACAAGCTCCTAAAGCTTGGTATAATAGATTAAAAGCTTTTCTTATTAAACATGAATATAACATGGGAATGGTAGATAACACACTTTTTACAAAGAAGAAAGGTTCAAATCTCATCATTGTTCAAATATATGTTGACGACATTATATTCGGTTTAACTTGTCAAGAGTTGTGTGATGACTTCGCCAAAATCATGCACGACGAGTTTGAAATGAGCATGATGGGTGAACTAAACTTATTCCTAGGATTACAAATAAAACAAATGGAAGATGGCATCTTCTTTAATCAATCTAAATATATTAAAGAAATTCTTAAGAAATTTGGCTTAGATGATTCTAAACCAATGAAAACACCCATGTCTCCGGATATGAAACTCACGAAAGAATGAAGAAGGTGAGTCCGTAGATTAGCACCAAGTATAAGGATGAGAGTATATGTACTATACTTAACGACAAGTAAGCCCGATATCATGTTTAGTGGTTGCCTTTGTGCACGCTTCCAATAGGATCCTAAAACCTCTCATCTTGAAGAGGTTAAACGTATCTTTCGATACATTAAAGGCACTACGCACTTAGGATTATGGTATCCTAAGGGGTCCGTCATAGAAACTGTAGTACAATCCGACTCTGATCATGCTAGAGATTATGTGGACCAAAAAGCACCGGCTATTTATACGTTTATGGGATGTTGTTTAACATCTTGGTTCTCGAAGAAGCAAACCGCTCTTGCTATATCCACTACCGAAGCCGAATACGTAAGCGCCGGAAAGGCATGTCAACAAGCACTATGGATGAAACAAGCTCTCATAGATTATGGCATTAGATTAGATGACATCCCTATAATGTGTGATAACAAAGGGGCTATAGACTTAAGTAAGAATCTCGTACAACACACTCGTACAAAACACATTGAGATTCGTCACCATTTCCTTCGTGACAATGTTCAAAAAGGAAATATTTCCATAGAAAAGGTTTCATCGGAAGATAACATTGCCGATATTCTAACTAAACCCCTTAAATGTGAGCCTTTCAATTACTTACGTCTAGGTCTAGGAATGATGGAACAAATTGATTAAACACTTATTAAGTTGCCTCATTACTATAAATAATTGATAAGGTACTTAAAAGTAAACAAGAATAATGAACTACAATCAAAATTAAAATGCCAAAATAAAAAAACTAGGAAAAGTTATTCGTCAGATGGGCGGCCCCCTTAATTCTTAACGGGCGGTCGCCTTAAAATTTAAGGGGACGGCCATGTATTTAAGGGGACCGGCCATCTGACAGTAGAAAAAAAAGTTTTTTTTATATATTTTTTTCTTAAATCCGAGTCTAGGATTCTATTTTGCACAAAATCAAAGATTGGAATCTTTTCAAAAGATTAATCTATATACAAGATTATGTAACCTCGGCTTAGCTAAGGTTTAAGTTTTTCTACTTAATATATGTATATGTAAGTCCCAATACATTTTATCAAAATCCTTCTCACGACTAAGAGTACATGAAAAATCTATTTTCATACAATAGATGTATCTACAAACATTTGTTCCAAATCATGCATAATGCTGATCTCGCACTTGTTGTCAAAATATAAAATCTAATATATATTTCCACAATCTTGATTAAGCAACATTAAATCAGGGAGCACTTGGATTATTTCTTAGGTTTTCTTTTCTTAGAGTCGAAATAATCGTCACTCCGCATTTGTCGCATATAGGCACACACTAGGGTTATATATACAAACACAAGTCTCATTTAAATGTGTTTACAACATACTTCTCCTGTTTAAGAAATATTAAGAGCATTACAACTATTAGGAGTATTAAAACTATTTGTTTAAAATGGTTTCTATTGAAGACTTTTATTTTACCTTCTTGCATGCTTGTCTACATGTTCTTACTTGCTAAATGCCCTTAGTCTTGATCACGTTTAAAACAAAATTAGGACTTTGTTTGCTTATTCTCTTGCTTGTTAAATATTGTAGTATTAGTTGCAATAAAAATTAAGACTTGCTGCAAAATGGCCACAAAATAGTCCATCTTTTTTACCATTTCCTGAAAGAAAACAAAAACCTAGAAATTCTGGACACTTCCAGGTGGCAGCCCCTTATCTCAAAGGGGCGGTCCTTTAAAATTAAAGGGGCCGGCCATATATTTAAGGGGACCGGCCACCTGAAGCATGATTTTTACTGTTTTTTTCTGCTTTTTGACCCTTTTTCACCTAGACCCAACTATAATTTTCCAATATTCACCAACATTCCTTGGATTTGTTTTCTAACAATGTCCATCCATCCATAATCACAACATCTTCCTAGTATAAATAAACCCTCATTCTCTACATAATCACCACATTAAAATTGTCCTCTCTAATGTCTTCCCCTCACAAAACTTTACCCAAACCTTCAAGGGTTGCCAAAATGTCCGTAAGACCCACATGGAGAAAGAAGTTGAACCATTGTAACTCTTCTAATGAGGTTGATGTTAACTTGTCAACACCAATGCCCAAACCACAATCGTCTATCAATGAACCTACTACTCATTCAAACTATATTTCACTACAATCTCAACTCACACAACCCATATTTCCTTACTTACTCATCAATCCACATGTTGCTAGTGTGCTTCATGCTCAAACTCCACCCTCGCCTCAAGATGAAAACCACACTCAACCTCCACTTCCTTAATCTCGAAGTAGAGAAATGCTCATGAAAGACATTAATCAACTTCAAGACCTATCAAACCTCCTAGCCATGCACATCTCACAACGTAACACTCCCTCATCACCTTACTCTCTAAACTTACCTTACACTCTCAACTTAGATCAAGTTGAACAACATGTTGGTTATTGTCCTTGTTGCATATTTACCCAAAAAAAATTCCTAACTTTGAGTGAAGATATCAATTGGATTGAATTTCTTCTTACTCGACCACAACCACCATCTCAAATCCAACGTGACTATCCTCCAACAACCACCTCCGCTCCAAACTCTCCACTAACAACCAATTAAGCATGATACATGCCGACTTTTTCTCGCTTTCAAATAAATGACCAATCATCTCCTTTGGCAAGCAAGTCTAATGATTTTCTATGGCAATCTAGGAATATTAGGACCTTTGTAGTTTACTTTTATGTATGTTGTACTAATTTGCTTCAAGCATATTATTTCTATTTCATGTAAGCATTATTGTGTTCTATACATAACTTTTTTATGTTAAATGAATGATCTTTGGTATTATGTTATCAAGTATGCATTTGCTTGTACTTAAATTTGATGTATGCATATTATTTTTCCTTTCTTTTCTCTATATGTTAGAAAAATTAGTGTGATTCTTCTAACTTATTTTTGTAGCAAAGTTACTATAGCTCGATTCCTTGGTGCCCTCGAACAAGGGGGAGTACACATCAAGGGGGAGCATTTATTCTATCGGTTTTACTAACATTCATCGACGAAGCCTTTTTGATTCTACAAAAAGGGGGAGAAATGGAAATAAAACTCACTAAATACTTGTTTAAAAATAATTTTATATTTAATGCCTAAAACGTTATTAATATTTTTCGACCTCTCTACGTTTTGATAATCACAAAATATAAAAACATCAAATGTAAAATTAAACACAAACAAGTAATTAGTAGCAAATTTTTAATTCAAAATTTTAATCACTTAAAGGTATAAATAAATAAATGCTTAATGCATTTTATGATCAAAAGAATTTTTATTTAACCTTACATTTTTTTATAAAAATGTCAAAAACATTTTTATAACTTTTACAACACATTTTTAGATTTAAAAGAAATGTTTTATTCAATAAATATTTTGAATTTAATTTTTCTACCTAAAAACGGCTAAAAATGTTCTAGAAAATACCTCCCCCAGAAAAGACAAAAAAGGAAGCGTCCAGGCTGGGCGGCCCCCTTAATTATAAGGGCGGTCCCCTTAATTATTAAGGGGACCGGCACCCTAATTAAGGGGACCGGCCAGACAAAAAGTCAACTCAGTTTGCCTATAAATATTGGACCATTCCCTACTGATTTTCTCACCGTTTGCACATACTTTCTTTCTGTTCTAAATTAGTTTATACTCTCCTTTCATTCCTTTGATCATTTAATCATAAAGCTTTGTTTCCAAGTGATCCAAGCTTTTATCCTCAAGTGCAAGAGAAGAATACTTCCTACCATTAAGTGAAGAAGTATTATAGCTTCGTGTGTGTCCTTGCAACCTTGTTGCAATTGTATCATATTGATGCTGTCGTTGTGTGGTGCTTATTTTTATGATTCAAGTTTTAAATTTATATTTTTGCCGACCTAACCAAAAACGACACTTTAACGGGCAGTGTACCCGATCGGTGGTAGATTCATGGTAAGTAGGGTGTCGAACACTTGAAGCGAGGTTAAATCTCTCAATTTATTTATATCTTGGTTTATCTAATCTAAGTTAATTCTAATCTATGTCAAACCTATGTTAATCCTATGTTAGCTCTAATCCTAATTCTAACAGGTAAAAGGGGGGTTTCAGCTTGAGAGACTGGCACGGGTTTGGTCGGTGACTACAATCAATTCAAGGAACTTTAACCCACACAAGCTAATTAACAGAAGATAAAAGAGCGGTCGAGCCTTATGATAGAAAACTGTATTAACCGTTATTAATCCGATTAGAACGTTGGTTTATTTATTAAGTGCAATGATTTCTTCTCTCGAGTCATAATCATCTTAAAACTTAGGCGAAACTTCGTACCCTAAGACCAGACACATTAATTCTGTCACAATTTAAGCAACCGCATAAAGCATCTTATTTGCTGATAATAAAACTGTCTTAGGGATTAAAGCAATGGTGATCTTGTTAAACCCTAGCTCATAGAGACTTTACCCACTTACCGCTTAATGGCAATTTATACTCTTGTAGTCCACTTGTCCAACTATCCAATAGAATCAGTACGTTATTTGTTGAATTATCTAGGTTCACCTTCTAGTCAACAAGTTCAATAAACCATTGGCAATATCCAATTAACTAGTTAAGCCCGAAGCGTATTCTATATATAAATTTAAAAGGACAATATTTGTGATCCTATGATTCTAGATGTATAAATGACTATATGAAGAGCTATCCCAGACTCTAGATTACTTGGTCTGTATCACTAGATCCAGTTGAATGATAGGTCGCATACAAAAGCACGTAAACAAGTATAAATTGATAAACATAAATAAGCATTCGACGATAAATCAAGAAATTGAGATAAACAATACCAAACATTCAGATCTTCATAATAATGGCTAATACCCGAAGGTATTAGCCTTCGAGCGTCATAATAAATACAAGAGCAATTATTTAACCAAGGTAAACTAATCGAGTTAACGAATGATACCAAAAAACTAAACGATTACTAAAGTATATGGAATTACACGTTGTCTTCTATGGAATTGATAACGTTGATTGACCTCTTCTGCTCTTTTTCTCCTCTGAAAATTGACTTTTATGGTTTAGGTATCGAGAATATGATTTAGCACACTTAAAACTCATTTTTGAGTTTTGTATTTATAGGGTCTGGAAGTCGGTTCGATACGGCGTATCCAAAGGATTGGATACGGCGTATTGGAGTTTCTTGGAGTAGGGACCACGTTTGACATCTTCCAGAATATTCACATACTATATCTTCAATACGGCGTATTGACTTCTTCTGGATATGGTGTATTGCTCTTCATTCCTTTGTGGTCATTGGTGAGTGCAGGCACTGATACACCATATCTTCCTTGATGGATACGGCGTATTGGTCTTCAGAATAGTAATCTTCAAAATATCTTCATTTAAGCTCCAAAATGCACGCTTTTTGCTAACTTTCACCAAGTACTCCATAATTACTATAATTCTCAAATATAAACGATTAAGTAACAATTCTTTGCAATAATTATACAAAATGGGTTAATAACATGGATAAATGATGCTATAAAATAGACGTTATTTGATGTCATCAAATATCCCCCCACTTGAATCCTACTTGTCCTCAAGTAGCCTTTAGAAGTTTATAAAAATAATCCTTAAGGATATTTTCCGTTAAAGCATTTATTCGATCTATTACAAGTATACAACCAAACACCTCACGAAATAGGAAGATGAAAACACTCAAATCACTCAGCTAATCTATGTGGTAACATGTAACTTATTCGCTTAATTTTGCTCAGGATTTTGATGAGTATATACCATAAGCTGAACAAAAAAGGAAATACACATCTCCCAACCCACTAAAGCACAAGGAGTAACATTTTAGAAAGGTAAATATGGGTTTTTGTTTGAAAGGATTACTGTTTGATCATGTTTACAAATATTTCACCAGAATACCACTCTAACAGGTGCAGCGAATCATACAAACAGTGTCCGTTACCGACGAAATAACAAGTGTGTTTGATCACATCCCATTCGACACTTAACCAATGGTTTGGATGAAGAATGATATAGGGTAGGACCTTCTACTTTCACGCAAAAGTCTTAAACTAACGAGGCCAGCGGAGACATGCATTACATGGCCGAATGACCTGAATAGACAACACTCTCGAACAAGTCCCTCATTCGCGTTAAAACCAACGGCTAATCATTAGGAAAGGGAAGTAAATTGTTATTAAATAAAAATCAAGAAACAAATAGATTAAGCCTAAAGTACAAGTTGCTAGACACTTTTCCCGACCGTTACCATGATAAAACACCGACATATAACAACTCTTGATCATCGATCAAAAACAACAACCTAATTTGGCGTTCCCGTAACGGTCAGCTTCCTAATCATCCCAAAACTTTACATACTCTACAAGGCAAGTGGCGATATCTTCCACTTTGTACAATACTTTACATCGTTGATTTTTGTTACGTATCAACGAATAATCGATCCTTCAGGTAATTCCTTCGGTAATGCTCTTGCGAAACGATTATCTTCAAACTTTCCTTCCTTTTATGTTGCAAATTTTCTCCTTTTTTTTGCTAACTATGTTTCAAATCTCGGTGTAGTTTCACCATCTTCACGATCATAATAATTCCGAATAATTTCTTCGATAGTTCTTCGTTCTTCGAACTCACCAATAATTGTGATGGTAGTAAAATCACATGAGTTTTGACTACTAATATACATTCTCATTTGCAATGTGTAAATTTCTAACTGCACCAAAGATAGAAAATGACACAAGACTCGGGAAATACAAACTTTACACTTTAAGCAACTAGCAACTATAAATTAAACTTAATCTAACAGGGTAGGTTAAGGTGTAAGGGTGTAACGAAACAAATAATTAGTGTAGTTCTTAAAGGATCGGCTCTACGGGTTGTTCTAGGGAAATCTTACTCTTAAAGAGAGAGTAAACAAAGGGTTTAAACAAGAGGTTAACTAACCGGTATAGTTAGTTAATAAACAACATGGAAAGGCGATTTGGGTGTAATCATAAAATTTACCAATCTAAACAAGTTACTCCAATTAAATCCATAATACTCATCACTATGGTCTCGAATAGATATACCAAGCCAAGTTCTAAAGTCTATAACATCACCGGCACACTCATATTTTGTAGAATTTGGGTAAACATTTAGAAACGAAAAGGTTAAATCCTCACAATATCTAACAAAGGTTATTGTGTGCGGGTTATGTATCAAGTAATTTCACAAAAGTATGCTTGAAATTTTTTTAAATTTGAGCATAATTTAAACATTTTAATATGAAAAATAGGACAAGTAAACATTCTAATTCCCATCCCCCACTTGAATTATACAACGTCCTCGTTGTATAGATAAAACATTAAAAATACAAGAATTAAAAAGAATTAGAATGAGAAACTCCCCTGCTGTTTGCTCGGTAGATTCTCCATGTAGCTTTATTGAGCAAGATTACGTATTGAACAGCCGCCTTGAAGTTTCAAGACTCCAAAACTTCAGGATTTCCAGATTTGTAAATTCTCCATCAATAATCATCGATTTTTCTTTCACGAGGTCCTGTATAAAGTAGAAAAAACATGCATTCATATCTTGGTACCTACGGTTAATTTAAACTAAACTAAATAAAACTGTACATGAGATCGATACGCCATATCCATAAACTGGAATACGCCGTATTGAAAAACCTGTAAAAAGTATCTAAATACGGGTCAGTCTGTTGAATTCGCCATATCATGTGCATGAATACGCCGTATTGACCAGAACTGACAATAATGTTTTTTAAAGTGCATAAAAAATAAAGACTGATAACGTCCAGACAATCAATACGCCGTATGGTATAGAGCGGATACGCCGTATTGATGTCTGTGAAGACAGACTCGATAAAATTAAATAACATTCTAGGTTGTCTCCCGGTAAGCACTTTTGTTTACAGCGAAGTCTTTAAGTTAGACTTTTCATCAGCTTCTCCTTTTCATTCCATCTCATGCACGCTAATGTGCCCGCGTGTGAGCCATTCTTTCTTCTTCGCATTTCGAATGTAATAAGGTCCTAAATTCAATACTCTTTGTAGAACCCCTTAAGCTTTTGGTATGCATGCGAGATTCCATTCATCTCATCTTTCTTACTTACCTTCAGTAATGGTGGGATTTTTTTGCATTGCTCATTGGTGTGGCGTTTAAACCATGGATGTGATCGCACCATTTGGTAAGTTACTTCATCATCACCATTGTAAAGGGTAATCATCCCATCAAACCGTTTTGCTTTAATTCTGACTTCTCTTAAAAATGGTTCACAAAAAATAACATCGCCCATTCCTTCATCACGATAAGCATCCATATTTTCTAAAACTGCAAAATCTGTCAACACGGAAAAAATTCCAACAAAGATAGGCATGTTTATTAAGGCTCCTACAATATTATTCCCTTTATATACCATTTTATCTTTCATTATAGAATTATGAAAAAATTTGGACATGGCATTGACATACAATAATGGAAAAAAGTTAGCGTGAGTAAATTCAAATCCTATCATGCAAGAAAACTTTGAGTTGTGAGTACAATCTATATGGATATTTTTATCATGGTCGCAATAACTAGGGTAATCATCAATTCCAACATTAAGTTCATCATCCATAGTTCTAAATTCCTTAATTACCTCACCTTCCTCAATGGTGGGCATCAAATAATCTCTTTGATTTCTCCCAAGCTCAAATGGTTCATTTAGATCATTTAGTTCAATGTAACCTTCCAAGAAAGGGTCTAATGATCTATTTAACACCAAAGTTTCCCCTATAAGCCTAGCTTCTAAATCAAGTTCCATTCTTTCTCTCAAACTTAGCATGTAGACCTTCTTAATTAAACTACTAGCATGTTTTACACTTATGAAAACAATCCTTTCTTCCCCGACCCTTAAAGTAATCTTTCTTTTGTAAACATCAATCTTAGCACGGGCGGTAGACAAAAATAGTCTTCCGAGGATCAAAGGCACTTTGATATCCTCGGGCATATCAAGAATTATAAAGTCTACGGGAAAAGTAAATTTACCAATTCCTACTAGTACGTTTTCAGCTATTCCTTTTGGATATTTCATTGTTCTATCTGCCAATTCAACTGTTAACTTAGTGTGAGCTAATTTGCCTAATCCTAAGTTAAGGTAGGTCGAGAGAGGCATAACACTAACGCTAGATCCTAATTCAACAAGGGCATTATCAAAGCAAACATTATTAATAAAGCAAGGTAAAGTGAAACTCCCTGGGTCTTTCTCTTTTCGGGGTATGGATTTATCGATATGTGAAGATTCAAAGTAAGCTTCTGAGAATTATGGTCCATATGATCCTTTCTTTTCTTCACAGTAGTAACCATTCAAACGACTTGGAAATGGAATCGTCATTTGTTTTGTCTCGTACATCAGTGTACGGTTCTGTCCAGTGGATACGGCGTATTGGGAGGATCTAATACGGTGTATCAGGTATGAATCAGCTTCAATGGTAGTTGAAATCGACTTGACTTGATCTCTAAGGTTCGCTTCAGTAGAGCTAGGTAGGCTTCCAAATCCTCTTTCCTGTAGTACCTTGCTCATTTTCCCGATTTGGATTTCTAAAGTTTTAATTGATGCTCCTTGGTTTCGAATGGCAGCATCTGTCGAAGCTCGGATTTCTTTAATCAAATTTGAGTTTTCTTCGTGTCTTTTTGTTGATTTTCCCATAAATTTCCTCAAGGTATCTTCCATTGATTGCCTTCGTTCTTGGTACGAAGGATTTGCGTGGTTCCTTTGATAGTAACCTGGAGTTGTTGCTCTATATCCTCCTCCTTGAAAAGGTCTACCAAATTACGTGTAGTAAGCTTCTTTTAGGGTTTTCCCTTCTTCTTTTAGTAGGAATCTTTGGTGTAGTAGGGTCCTTTGCATTGTTCACATCCTACTTGAGCAGCATAAACTTTTTCATTCACCTTTTTTATTTCTCTTCCAAGGTTGTTCAGTTGTGCTTGTATTGCTGCTAATCCATCAAAAGTTTCAGTACTTTTGACTCTTGATGTTCCATTGTGCCATTTTTGAGAGTATTCAGCCATTTCTTGGATGGCTGTTTTTGCATCAGCGGCAGTCTTTGATGGTATGGCACCTCTTGAATCAAGAATTTGTCGAGTTGGAACATCCAATCCATTATAGAACAAGACTACCTCCTGCATCTCCGTTAAATAGTATTGAGGACACTTCATCAAGAGCTCTTTAAATCGTTCCCAAGCTTGATAGAGGTTTTCGTCTGGCTCTTGTTGAAAGTTGTTGATTTCCTCCATTTTCTTTGCGGTACGAGCAGGTGGGTAATATTTGCTTAGAAACTTGTCCAGTCTTCCAAGTTGTAATTCATACCTAATTGGTTTGTTTCTTAGCCATCGACTTGCGGCTCCGGTAAGGGACATGGGGAAGGCTCTAAGCATCACTTGGTCTACAGTAATATGTGGAATAGATCTACGATCTCAACAACTTTCTCAATGTGTTCGTTCGCATCTTTATGATCTGAACCACTGAAGGTGTTGGTACGTAGCTCCTTGAGAAATTGGCCCTTTAGTTCAAAGTTATCATTGTCTTTATTTTTGGGCCTAACAACTACCGATCCATAGTCAGCTCGGGTCTTGCTCATGTATTGCTCTATAGTTTCCGCCATTGTTTCCACTTCTTCTTCCTCTAAGTATTATTGGTCAGAAAGTAAATTGAAATCAGGCGATCTCAATTCGTCAAGACTTAGTGTCTTGAAGTGTCTCCTAGATGATCGAAATTATCGTTCAGGTTCTTTGTAAGGTGTGAATAGTTCGTTAGTTGAACTCCTTGTCATGCACTACCTGTAACAAGGGATAACCAATCAGTAGGATTTGCTCTGAAAAAAATTTAGCCATCAGAAAATCAAATACGAAAACTCAGATTTTGATTATGTTCTAGATGATCGATACGCCATATCCAATGGAAGTGGATACGCCGTATTAATCAAGTTGAAAATACTTGTATGGACTGAAGGTTTGGATAACGCTAATATCTTATGGAAGTATGGATACGCCGTATCGAGTTATCTACCAGAACAGTGTATTAAGAAAATAATTAAATACGCAAACAATTAAACACACAAATATACAGAATATACAGAATATACAAGAATATACACTAATCTAATTAACACTACTCCTAAGGGCTAGATCTAATCTAATGCTAAAAACCAAAATATAAAATAAAAATCAAGATTAATTTTCACTCCCCGGCAATGGCGCCAAAAACTTGATGTTGTTGTTGTGTGGTGTTTATTTTTATGATTCAAGTTTTAAATTTATATTTTGCCGACTTAACAAAAAATGACACTTTAACGGGCAGTGTACCCGGTTAGTGGTAGATTCGTGGTAAGTAGGGTGTCGAACACTTGAAGCGAGGTTAAATCTCTCAATTTATTTATATCTTGGTTTATCTAATCTAAGTTAATTCTAATCTATGTCAAACCTATGCTAATTCTATGTTAGTTCTAATCCTAATTCTAACAGATAAAAGGGGGGGTTTTAGCTTGAGAGACTGGCACAGGTTTGGTCGGTGACTATAATCAATTCAAGGTAACCCACGCAAGCTAATTAACAGAAGATAAAAGAGCGGTCGAGTCTTATGATAGAAAAGTGTATTAACCGTTATTAATCCGATTAGAACGTTGGTTTGTTTATTAAGTGCAATGATTTCTTCTCTCGATGTGGCATATCATTCTTAAGACTTAGGCGGGACTTCTTTTTAAGACCTGGACACATTAATTCTGTCACAATTAAAGCATCCGCATAAAGCATCCTTATTTGCTGATTATAATCTATCTTAGGGATTAAAGCAATGGTGATCTTGTTAAACCCTAGCTCATAGAGACTTTACCCACTTAACGCTTAATGGCAATTTATACTCTAGTAGTCCACTTGTCCAACTATCCAATGGAATCAATACGTTATTTGTTGAATTATCTAGGTTCACCTTCTAGTCAACACGTTCAATAAACCATTGGCAATATCCAATTAACTAGTTAAGCGTGAAGCGTATCCTAGACACAGATTTAGAAGGACAATACTTGTGATTCAACGATTCTAGATGTATAAATCACTATATGGAGAGATATCCCGGACTCTAGATTACTTGGTTCGTATCACTAGATCCAGTTGAATGATAGGTTGCATACGAAAGCACGTAAACAAGTATAAATTGATAAATATAAACAAGCATACAACGATAAATCAAGAAATAGAGATAAACAATACCAAACATTCAAATCTTCATAATAATGGCTAATAAAACGTCATAATAAATACAAGAGCAATTATTTAGCCAAGGTAAACTAACTGAGTTAACGAATGATACCAAAAATTGAATGATTACTAAAGTATATGGAATTACACGTTGTCTCCTATGGAATTGATAACGTTGCTTGACCTCTTCTGCTCTTTTTCTCCTCTAAAATTTTACTTTTGCGGTTTAGGTATCGAGAATATGATTTAGCACACTTAAAACTCGTTTTTGAGTTTTGTATCTATAGGGTCTGGAAGTCGGTTCGATACGACGTATCCAAGAATTGGATATGACGTATTGGGGATTTCTTAGAGTAGGGACCACGTTTGATATCTTCTAGAATATTCACATACTATATCTTGAATATGACGTATTGAGTCTCTCTGGATACGACGTATTGAGCTTCATTCCTTTGTGGTATTTGGTGAGTGCAGGCACGGATACGCCGTATCTTCCTTGATGGATACGGCGTATTAGTATTCAGAATAGTAATCTTCAAAATATCTTCGTTTAAGCTCCAGATTGCGCACCTTTTGCTATTATTCACCAAGTACTCCATAATTACTGCAATTCTCAAATATAAACGATTAAGTAACAATTCTTTGCAATAACTATACAAAATGGGTTAATAACATGGGATAAATGATTCTATAAAATAGACGTAGAGTTTTTTTTGATTCATCAACGGTATAATAGAAAAATCAAAATGAGTTTTAGTGTGCTAAATCATATTCTCTATACCTAAACACAATTTGATTTTCAGAGGAGAAAAGAGCAGAAAAGGTCTTGCAACGCATTCCAATCCATAAAAGACAATGTGTAATTTCTTATACTTTTGTAATCGTTTAGTTTTTGGTATCATTCGTTAACTCGATTAGTTTACCTTTGCTAAAATAATTACTCTTGTATTAATTATGATGTTTGAAGGCTAATACCTTCGGGTATTAGCCATTATTATGAAGATCTGAATGTTTGGTTTTGTTTATATCTCGATTGCTTAATTTATCGTCGTATGCTTGTTTATGTTTATCAATATACTGTTTACGTGCTTTTGTATGCGACCTATCATTCAACTGGATCTAGTGATACGGACTAAGTAATCTAGATGTCGGGATAGCTCTCCATATAGTTATTTATACATCTAGACTCATAGGATCATAAGTATTGTTCTTCTAAAATCGTGCTAAGGATACGCTTCTGGCTTAACTAGTTAACGGAAACTGCCTTTGGTTTATTGAACATGTTGACTAGTAGGTGAATCTAGATAATTCAACAAATAATGTTCTGATTCCATTAGATAGTTGGACAAGTGGACTACTAGAGTATAAATTTCCATTAAGCAGTAAGTGGGTAAAGTCTCAATGAGCTAGGGTCTAACAAGATAACCCTTGCTTTAATCCCTAAGATAGATTATAATCAGCAAATAAGGATGCTTTATGTGGATGCTTTAATTATAACAGAATTAATGTGTCTAGGTCTTAGAATGAAGTCCCGCCTAAGTCTAAGAATGATATGCCTCTTCGAGATAAGTAATCATTGCACTGAATAAATAAACCAACTTCTAATCGGATTAATGATGGCTAATACAATTTTCTATCATAAGGCTCGACCGCTCTTTTATCTTTTGTTAATTTGCTTGCGTGGGTTAAAGTGTCTTGAATTGATTGTAGTCACCAACCAAACTCGTGCCAGTCTCTCAGGCTTAGACGCTATCACACTTCCCTGAATCATGTCGGGAAGTCTACCGACATACTTCTCGACCTCATCAGATTCTTCGGGAAACATGCTCGAGCACATCAGTGCCAACTATTGAAAATGTTGGTTATAGCTCAACACATCAGTACCTTTGACTTTCAGATTCCAGAGTTCAATCTCTAGCTTCTTTATCTCGCCTCTCGGGCAGTACTTATCGGTCATCATCTTTTTCAATGTTTTCCATGGCATTCCATATTCAGAATCATGACCAACAGTCTTGACGTGGGAATTCCACCATGTCAAAGCATATCCAAGAAGAGTGACTTGATCTTGCATGCGACATTACAGTTGCTAATATGGAATACAGACTCCATCTTTTCAAACCACTGAGTTAAACCAACAACTCCTTCAGTACCCTTGAAATTTAGGGGTTGGCATTTCAAGAAGTCACTATAGGTGCACTCACGAGCAGCTCGCTCAGTCCTTCTGCTGCCAGTTCCTGAATCATGGTTGTCATCTCCATTTCTGCTTCTGTTTGCTTCGTGTTCTGCCAATGCGTCAGCTACACTTCGGGCTACCAGTTCCTTAATGGCGGCATCAGACATAGGGTTGGTGGTTCTCTTTGGAGGAACTTTCTTTAAAACATAAGAAAATATAATACACGTTATACTTCATACAATCATAAACGCGACATGACATATGCATAATAAATAAAATGAGATCACATCACACAGTGAAACATACAACCGAAGTGAAATCAACAATGATATAAATAAATCGACATTCATACATAACAACATCGATAATCATACATGATAGTTCTGATTACAACATGATCAGTACAGATGAGATACAAAATGAAAATACGGTCCTAAGGCAATGCTAGCTGGGAGTTACCCATAATACTTAGCATGTCATACAAGATAGCTAAATGATGACAAGAGATCCCTACAGCCTACTAGCTGGGAGTTACCTATAAAACTTAGTAGGCTGTGCAGGATAGCTAACAAATGGTATAATACTAACAGCTACTACCAGCATCAGCTGGTCCATCCTGGGGTCCTGCCTCTTCAGTGCGCACTAGCTGTCTGAAACTGTCATGCTGGTGCTGAATGTGGCTCGTCAATCTGTCCTCATCTCTAACCATCTGCCTCTGTATTACATCAACATCCCTCTGTAAATCTCTAATCTGGGACTCCATGGCCTGGCTCCTGCTCTCAGAGTAAGCCAATGCCCGACGGGCATCAGCAGCCTCACGATCATAAGAACAAGCCATCAAACAAAAGTTCTACTCTCTTTCGTCAATAAAGAAACGAGCTCTTAGCAAAGCTCGGTCATCCTGCGCGTCCTCACAACGTACCTGGAGCTCATGAGTCTCCTGCCTTTGAGTAGTAGCAAGATCTGTAATCCTCTCATTGACCTCCCCTATGATGGTCATCTCTCTACTCTCGGAGGCATGGATACTATCATCTTAGTATCAATAAATCCATAGTCAACCCTATGGGCTAAAGTTTGTCTAGTCTGCCTAGCAGCAGCAGCTGATGAACTCGCCCCAACCTCAAACCTACCAGTAGGAGCAGTGAAACGAGCTCTCTTCCGAATCGACATGTCCGCCTTGAGAAGATCATCTCTATAAGTAGTAGATAGTAGCAAAAGGGGTGGTGATGGTATCTCTGATGGATGGTAGGCGGATGGTGATACAGCTCTTCACTGAATCATGGTTGCTCTGTAGCCTAGTGGTGCCTCATCATAGATAGGGCTAGTATGGGTAGGTGGTGATGGTAAAGGTAATGGTGGCGAGGGAATCCGGGGAAGTAGAGATGATAGTGGAGTAAGTGGAGACGATGACGGTGATGGAGGTGTAGGTACAGAAGCATACTCAGCGATGAGTGCCTCAGCAGATGCTGCCATCGGTGTCTGGGATCGGATAGATATCCTAGTCTTGCAAAGTCTAGGTGATGGTACAGGTGGTGTGGGTGCAGACTTGTCGGTCTCAAATGCCTATGTATCCTCAGTTGAGGGGACAGGGTCAACAACAGGTAATAAGTAGAGTCAGCCAGAGCTAGATGCTCCTCCTCCTCCTCGTCCTCCTCAGAGGCCTCCTCCTCCTCATCATCATCATCATCATCATCATCTTCATCGTCTTCTCCGTTAATAGGATACTCAGCAGGATCCTCCTCGG
>BQNB010075244.1:2138-31534 GCA_026074375.1 Tanacetum coccineum | reverse complement strand
GTGTTCAATTAGAGTCGTTTATGTGATACGCTCCATGGCTTTGTGTTCAATTGGAGGTGTTTATGTGGTACACTCCATGGCTTTGTGTTCAATTGGAGGCGTTTTGAGGTATGTGAGTTCGGTTGGAGAGTGGTGTTTAATAATTAATCGAATCTAACTGAAGGGTTGAAATAATACCTACTAACTTTGTGTTCCTATCGGAGGGTAGTGAGCTACCCATGACCCTGTTGTGAGTGATGTGATGTATACGTGGACTGCGGGACACGTATGGATGTTATGAATTGTTTTAGTAATCGCAGCAATTGTATGAAAGTTTTATATGTGTCTTAAACCTATGACTCTCACCAACATTATGTTGACGTTTAAGCATCATTTTCAGGTGAGCATCATAGGAATAAGATAGAGAGAAGTGGCTAGAAAGAGACCATAGGATGTCATGGAGTTTATTGCTTTATCGTCTTGAATATTGCATTGTTTGGATTATGGATAATTGTTGCATGTCTTTCTATTGGCGAGAACTTTCGTTTCATCAATAAAGACGCCTTTTGGTTTTGGTTAGTTTTATGGGTATTGTTATGACACTTTGTGTCTATACTTTGCTTATTTATTGCATGTAGAATTCTCTATATAGACGCCATTGTGTTGTGATGATATCCTTTCTCGTTACGCCTCGCGTTTCCGCCTTGGCGGGGTGTGACAGATTGGTATCAGAGCCTTTGGTTATAGAGAAGTAGGTGGTTGAGCCTAGACTATAACCTAGGGGTCCTTCATGTAGATGCATTTAGGGCTTAAGTGTTTAATGCTATAACTGCTATGCTTCCCATCTATTTTTGCATAGCTTATATATTTTATATTTTGCTAAGTTGTCATTTTAGTTATTTTGCCTACCACTATCTGATATGATATGTATTACTTTCTTAGTATTTTAGTTGAAGACGTATGATGGAACGATTTTGGGTGTAACATGTTATAGCAACTGCTTCTGCCCCTAGGAATAATGGAGCTTTTGCGTAAATTCAAACATTGTGCGGCAGCTTCAATTAGCGTACGATTACTCTTTCAACGACACCATTTTGCTGTGGTGGAGCAGAGCAGCAAATATTTCATGAGAGATGCAAACCTTCTCATAATTTTCATGCAAAGTTTGATTACAATTAGTTCCATTAATCTGTTCTGATTCGTCGGGAAGTCACTTTAAGCCGCACTTGGATCATTCTTGAGAAACTTGATTTATGAATTTGGAGCCTTCATCTTTGACCATAAGAACTTAACCCCATTGTGAATCGAGAGTAATTCTTCAATAATGACGAGGGATGTACATTCTTTCCATTAATACTTGCGAAAGCTTGGTCCACAAAGATCCATGTGTAAAAGATAGAGTTTTTCTTGGTTGGTGTCTTCAGATTTAGGTTTGTGGGGTTTCTTCTTGCTTTTACCCATTGCACAAGCAGAACACAAATGGTCCTTTTCAAATTTAAGCTTAGGGAGACCACGAACAAGACCGTGTCTAGCTAAATGGTTGATTGTACCAAAATTCAGATGACACAGACGTCGGTGCCATAGCCAGGACTTAGTCTTTGAGGCCTTGGACAAGAGACATATGGGGAGAGGACGAATCTTATCTCCAAGAGACATAGTGTACAAATTGGTTTCCGTGAGATCAGTTAAAAGATCAACACCTTCAAAATGAGTATGAAGGTAGGTGTGTTAATGGAAATGCAACTTCAAGGTTCGAATCACAAAAATGCCTACTGAGAATAAGTTGTGTTCCAAGGACCTTCCACGTAGTTAACCCTTGCTATCGTAACATTCCACATCTGATTATACCATATAACCTAATATCTATTGCCACAGTAGATCATTTTCCGAATTTAACTGTACCTAAAAAACTTATTAACGAAATTGGTGAGATGAGAAGGCATCTACGGTATATGCTTGAGAGCCGGAGTCCAAATACCAAAGAACAATTTAGACGACCTGCATTCATTAAGAGAGGAAGATGAACTTTGCGAAACTTTGATCCCCGAGATTGTTAGGTATCCTTTTTTAGCAGATACAGATTTGGGAACCTTAGATTTGCTATCAAGAACATTAGTTTTAGATTTCCTAGGTTTCCTTGAGTAAACCAATGTTATAACAGGCTTAGGTGTTTCATTTTCTAGGGCAGTTGGTTTCCTAAGGGGAACTTCAATAGTTGTGGTAAACCTAGTTAAAGGGAACGCGTTTCCTACTATAGTGATGGTTCGTCCAGTAGTCTGTCAGATGTATCCAATTTTTGTAAACACACCTTTCTGTTGGTTATCCAAACTTTTTCTTTGAAATTATTCTTAACTGATTTAGATTTATTAGAGGGCATTCACATTTTTGATAAATCTAGAACACACAAATCATATTAGCAAAAGCATGAAAACCATTAACTTAAACATTTTAATAGAATTCGCATTAAGCCTGGAATGATGCACATGAGCAGTTCCTTTAGATTTAACAACACAATCTTTATTTTTCAAACTAGATTTAACTTTCCTAGGGTAGGCTTCTACTTTATTATTCTCCCCCCCCTCCCCCACCCATAGTACTACTTGGTGTTTGCGATCTTATATTTCTTTGTATTGCCTGAGGCTGTGATCGCTAGCACTAGTAGGATTTTGGGTTTTTTTTTACTATTGTAGAAGGACAACATATGTTTGGTAGCAAAACTAGGTTTGATGTAGAGGTTGTTTTGTGATTATGTTTCCTGAGGATGTGAACGGGCTTAGTAAATCTAACGCTTTTGTCCTTGTTCTTTGGGGTCACATCCACTAATTTTCCATCAGCATTGTTGATACTAGGGCAGGTGTTACTGATGTTTGTAAGCAACTCTTGTACTAGTTTAGCATACCTACATGCTGATTCTAAGGATTGATCTAGTGGATATTTTGATTTAACATGTTCAACTAGATCCCTAAGAACAATAGTTTCTTCCTGAGTATGCTTAATATATGCAGCGTGAGCTGTCTGTTTATTCAACAATTTAAGGGTTATTGGTTCCACATCAATCTTAAAGCATGTCCTGATCATTGGGTGGTTTTGTAATCGTCATTTAATCACGATAGCTTTTCCTTTAAAGTTTCATTAAATAACCTCGAGGAGCTGTATTACCAAATAACTTTTTTTGAAAACTAGCAATTTGAAATCACAAATTTCTACAGACTTTAGATTGACTTGATTAATTAAATCATTACAATGTTCTTTTGATCGAATACGTGCTGGTTTAATCGAGTCATAAAGTTGTTTATAGGTTTGTTTTAAATGCTCATTCTCAGCAATAAGCTTTGTCACCTTATGATCTAATTCAATGGTAATTGTTTCAATCTCCTTTAATTCCTGTTTAATCTTATCCTCATTCTTTTTCCCACTTAGAGTGTTAATTCTCTCTTTTAACTTCTTTATGACTGTGTCTTTCTCTTAGGATTGAGCTTTCAATTCATTTAATTCAAACAGTTAATCAAAACTTAGAGCACTTTGATTTAAAACAGGATTGTCCCTTTGAAAAATTTCCTGATTAAGTTGAGAATCAACTTCTAAAGAGATGCAATGTTTTTAGATTTTTTTTTTTTTTTTTTTTTAGTGAAAACTTTTAAACAGTTTTATCATAAATCACTTTTTCATATGAATCCGTTTGAAGCTCTAGTCTCAAGTTGAGACATTTTTCCAAATTCATGCACAATTCATCATTTATGCATTATCACAGACTAATCATAATTATGTTCTCAATATCTTTGCTCAAAACTTGTTCCATGAGTCGTTTCATTTTCATTCAAACTTGATTCATTTTAACTTCATGTTTGACTCTAAAACGATGTTGTTCCATAGCCTGTTCCATTTGATGAAAGACATTTTGGAATTCAGAAAGTTCATCAAACTAAAATATTGAATTGATATGTTGTTTAATAAGTCCTTTAGTGCTTTTATACAAATGGTATTATTTCATTCCGTATATACATGCGTTTTGTATGTTCGAACCCCCACGAGCATCAGTGTGGATGTGGTATAGTTCTTCTTTGAACAACCACGTCGAAAACCAGCAAGATGGTATTTGAGTTTCTTTAAACTGTATTACCATTCGTACTTTAGGAAGTTTTTTGGACCTCGCTTTGCTGGGTCTACTAGAAAGAGGTGGGTTCTGGAATTAAATTAATTCTTAGACCAAAAGTATTGTTCAGTAGATAATTTAGTTTGTGGAACAAATCGTGTTTTAAAATCTTGAGAAAGTTAATTAAGGACAACATAAACGACTGGTGTAGTATTAACTTTCTTTTCTAACATCATAGGATCTTGTTATTTTAAAAGCATTTTTGAATGACTCTCTTCAGCAAGTATTAAGGTCTCTTCTGAGTCAAAAATCACAATAGGATTAGTTTTCTCAACAATATCACCAACATATAGCTTTGGTTCCAAATGCTGAGCTTTCTTCAGATAGAAAGGATTTTGAAAACATAGAGCTTGTTTAGTGGTATGATCATAGAAAAACTATGATTTCGTCAACATGTGAACAGTTTGTGCGGATTGATCTCTTTTAAAAACAATATTATCTAGCTGTTTGATCCTCTTTTCTAACGTGATTTCTCTATCATTGTTTCTAGATTCTTCTTTCTTAAAATCATTTTTGAGAAGAGTAACCGTTTGCATTAAGGATTCGTTTTATTTTAAATGTTCTAAAAGAGTTTGTTTAAGAAGATCAATCTCTATAGACTGTGCACATGAATCTGGATACGTTATCTTATTCTTTTAAAGCAAACATTTTGTCCTTCATTTCACACTTTAACTTGTTCTTATATCTTCAGTAGCAGTTAAAGTATCATTGACACTTTTATTTTCCAAAATTTATCTTGGTACAATTAGCAACTTGGGTTTCAGTGGTTCAATCAAAGATATTCTTAGGCTGCATCTTGTTGGGTAGAGAGTTAGATTCTGAACAGCTGCCTGCTTGATTGATCACATACTGGGAATTAAGGAATGATATTGCAATCACTGGTTAATTTCATTCATCTAAATGATTCAACATTACGACTGTTCAGAAGATGACATCACATGCACAGCTGATTAATCTATTATTATCCACATTATCTGATTGTGTCCTCAGCAAGAGTATCTGAACCATAATGAGATCAATCGCCATGAGGAGCAACTTTGGTAGTGTTGCGTTTCATCACATCAGAGTTATATGCATCCAAATCATCAGCTTAATAAGCGAGCATTGTGTGTAATGGGACCCGTTTCGTGTGGCTTGAGCTTCTCGAATTTCCTAGATCGGCCAAAATTGCAAGTTCCTCCATCATGTTGAATTTGTCCACTTGTTTGAGCTTGAATCCAACAACACTTTTTCTTCAAACCATGAGTCATCCCGTTTCCTTCTTGGTTTAGTACATTGTTTAAACATGTGTCCTTCCCCTTTGCAGTTGTAACACGTAACATTTCTTTATTTTCCCGAGTTACTCCCACTTGCTCTTTGAGTGAAAGTTCTTGTAGTACCCGCAACATAAGAAATTTATCTCCCATGTACTGGTTGTATGGTTACTCTTCCATCATTAATGGTGGCTTGTTGCCTTGGGTTTGACGAGTTCCTCAGCTGGTTATTGGTAGTAGGATAGCGGGAAGTGACTACAGCAGACAAGAATGACATGACATGATTTATGGCATCAATTGGATCATCACCGTGCTTGAAAACTGGTATAGTCAGATCGAAGTCTAATTAGGAAAACTCAGATTGTTGGTTGACTGTGGGAGAGTATTCAATTTGAGGAATGGATGATGATGGAGAGAAAACGTTGTGGTGAACTAAGGTTTGATAATTGTTGGGGGGATAGGTGATTGAATGAGGTATTGGTGATTGATTGATTGAGTATTGTTGAGATTCAAAAGGTGATCCATACTGTGAAGATTGATGAGGTGAGACAAATTGTAGATGTTGAGAGTTCAGGTAAGAGTGCTGATGAGATTGATAAGGAGACTGTTTCATTTGGTGAGATGCAACTAAAGCAAAAGGATCTAGTGGCTACGTTAATGATCAATCAAATTTTATTTGCATGTGTGCATGTTGTTCCAGTGAGCATGAATATGATCAACATTAGTATTATCCAAATCTTTGACCACTTAACATCAGTAACCCAATTTGCTCCATTAACAGTAAGAGTGTTCAGAAACTTGGTTATTGACTGAAATTGCTCTAGTTGGCACTTGTAAATATTTTATCCTAATATCTTGGTACCGATGTTGACTGCCAAGGCCTCCCCCCCCCCAACTAGACCCCAAGCATAAATTTTAGTTGGAAGCTTGTAGGATGATTGGTTTATTGCTGTGATGTTACAATCAGTTAAATGGTTTCTGCGAAAGTAACTCAGTATATTCTTGTCTGTGTTACCACCATCAACTGTATTTTGCAAACAAGTGGACCTTTTTCAACAGAAGCAAGAATCATTCTACCATGAGGTCTATTCATCATATAAAGTTCCATTATGCTTTTCCACGAGTCATACAAGTGTTTTTCAAGCATCGGTGGTTTGTTGTCACCACCCGAGAGAAGTGACTTATCAGCAAGAGTCGTCATTGATAAAGTGGTATAAAAAAGATTACTGTTTGATCGAGCGGTGATAGAAAGTAATTGTGTTTGAAGGTATTGTCTTTTGTGTGTGTTGAGTCTTGAAACTACACGGGATTTTACAATTCTTGACAAAACCGAGAAAACAAGTGAGTGTTTCACGGGATTTTACAAGTCAAAGAAATAAACCGTATAATTTTGATGAAGCAATTTTGAGTTTTAAGTAAATGTTGCAAATTCGAATGATTAAGTGAAATTGCAAATTCGGATCCTTATACAAATTGCAAATTCGGGTCCTTAGTCAAAATTGCAAATTCGGGACCTTAATTAAAATTGCAAATTCGGGTGTGTCTAAAAATTTCCAATTCGTATGCTTAAGCAAAGTTGCTAATTCGGATACCAAAAGGAACTTGCTAATTCGTAACCTGCGAATTCGGATACCAAAAGGAACTTGCTAATTCGTAACCTGCGAATTCGGATACCAAAAGGAACTTGCTAATTCGTAACCTGCGAATTCGGATACCAAAAGGAACTTGCTAATTCGTAAACTGCGAATTCGGGTACCAAAGTAACTTGCTAATTCGGACACCACAAGGAAATTGCGAATTCGGATATCACACAAAAACTGCTAATTCGTGTATAACTGGAACGAAACACAAAATCCTAAAGACGCAAAAAGACACCTTTTTGATTGTTTTTTTCCCAAAATTTCTTTTACAACTAGTATTCTTAAACCTATAGGTACCTTAAAAATGACAACTTTTTGTTTTATAAGCCGAAAATTTCAAAATCAAGATTTGATTTATATGGTTTGAAAACATAAAAGATGTAGAAAAATGAGCTTTTCTTTGATCAAGCAAAATACACCTATATCCAGATACTAGATCGAATTTACCAAGGTAAATGACCTTTTAGTGTATTGTTGAATCTTCAAAACAAAGAAAAATAAAAAAGTGTACGATTGGAAATACAAACGAACAAAAAGAAAGAAAAACAAACATAAAGACTAAACAAATCACTCCATGGCTCTTGATACCAATTGAAGAATATATATATATATATATATATATATATATATGTAATCTTTGAGTTATGCAAGAACAAGAGATAGAGTGGGTTGGATTAGTTTAGAGAGAGAAAGTAAACATGAAAGATGGAATGTATTATGTGTGTGTAGAAAATGAATTACAAAGAGAACCAACTAACCAACCCCCTCTCCAAGGCATGGAGAGAGGTATTTATATGCTAAACATGGCCGGCCATGGGCCTTTATGAGGCTTTCTATGGGCCTTGGACCATATTAGCTTACATGTCATTAACATGGCTTACTTACGGGCTTAGACTATTTAGTATTGGAAGTTACCGAGACTTTTCTTGTTCGTAACAATTTTCTTAAGGTGAAACAACACAAATACCTCTCCTTTTTCTCCTTATAGGCCACGGCCAAAACTCATCACCCTAAACCATCCATACAAATTTTATTTACAACAATTACAAGTGTTCCTACATCATATCTATGATAACCTAAGGTTTTTAGATGATTTACTTTAAGGTTTACAAGTGTTAAAGGAAGAAAGTTCAAGATTAGGGTTTTGGTAAAATTAGGGTTTTCAAGGTGTTGAAAGCTAGGGTTTGTTTGCTAAACAAGGGTTTAGATCATATTTTTTCACATCATCTACTTCATATTAAGGTTACCTAAAAAACCTTAATCTCTTTATTTGTCGGTGATTTTATGCATCATTGGTGTTTATGTAGTTAATCACCATCTAAAGACTTATTTACTTGTAAAAATAGATTATTACACTTGTTTATAGTTTGGTAAACTTTTACATATGATATATGAATATTGATATCATGTTATAATGGATGTATAAGTATTGTACATGTGTGGTTTAAGTATAAAATGTATATACGAACAAAATACCTAAAAAGTATATATATAAAAGTTCATGAACAAATGAGTATGTAAACTTATAGATCTTGTGATTCTTGGATTATATGGACTAATCATGGACTAGAGACCCTAAGGATGTAAGACAATGTGAGAAAAACTAATTTATAACGAAGGAGATACGTAATTTACAAGTTACGCGATAATAAACAGGTTTATAAAAGAAATTTTATAAAAACTTTTTAAGTTTTACTTCTGATATATACAGATGGTTATTTCTCTCAGATAGTACATATTTTTAGGATTCCAAAAATGTAAGAAACTCGAAAAACTAATTTATAACGAAGGAGATACGTAATTTACAAGTTACGCGATAATAAACAGGTTTATAAAAGAAATTTTATAAAAACTTTTTAAGTTTTACTTCTGATATATACAGATGGTTATTTCTCTCAGATAGTACATATTTTTAGGATTCCAAAACATCAAGAATCATAATTTTTAGATTAATAACGAAGGAGTTATGAATTTTGCAAGTTTATGATAATAAATACTTTTATAAAAATAATTTTATAAAAGTTACTGTTCACATCAGATATATTTATTTTGAAAACATCATTAATTATATAAAACTTTTAATTACGAAGACGTGCTCGAATGAATCACTAAAAACAGAGTTAAAACGAATAAGATACGTCATTTATGATTTTACGACGATTAATTTTATAAAAATAATTTTATAAAAGTATATGAACAGTAAAAGTACTGTTCACCAGAGGACTTAAAAAATGAAAATGTAATATTTTGATAACTTGTCTTAATACGAAAGCGTTGACATAAGAAACGGACTTAAAACGATAAAGTTACGCCATTTTTACTAAAGAGATATTTATAAACGTTTTTACTTTATAAATATGATTTCACAAATACGATTAGATGGTGATGTAGCTATATAGAATTATATGTGGTATTAGTTAAGCAAAGTGCTTAGTACTTATACGACCTATATTTAATTAGGTTGCATTCGGTCGTTATTGTGACGCATTTTCTGTTATACTTGGATTATTCATTCACTCGAGGTGAGTTCATAGCCCCACGTTTTACATTTACAATGATTTACAAGTTTTGGGGTGAGAAACATATGCATGTTTTACAATTGGACGCAAGTGGACATTTTACATTACGATTACGTGTTTGCCTAAGTAGCGATAACCCTCTGAGCCCATTATCATGAACTGTCAATTACTTGTTGTGAGCGCGAATGTTATAAATAGATCTATTTGGGATTGACATCCCCGTTCGGGTGAGTCATGCTCACTGTGCCGGTATGCCGGACAACGAACGTATACCATGTCGGACATAGGATGTTGCGGGTTAGAACATCATCACGGGCAATGTTGGCAATTTATATTGCAATTCATACATGTCGAGCTTCAGTGTCATGAGCTTAGGGAAACGTAATTACATTTTATGATGTTTGCATCTGTTGCATTATCATGGGGAAATCTTGCGGTCCTACATTATACATTTTACAAACCTATGAATTCACCAACATTATTGTTGACGTTTTAAAGCAATGTTTTCTCAGGAGATCAGTAAGGTACAAGACAAGGGATACATTGGTGGTCGTTATTTTGGAAGTCATGCATTAAAGATTTGGTTGCATTACATTTTGGGGATACATCTGTTATGGACTAAAATCTTTGTATTTTGAACAATGAACAAGTGAAGCTTCGGGCTTTTGTAACAAATACTTTGCTAAATCCAATGTATTGGTTTTAAACGACTGTTTGGTCGTTCTTATATATATCTTGTGTTATTGATCTATGAAGTACCACCCCTACCCATATTCCGCTGCGACCCAATTTAGGGGTGTTACAGATTGGTATCAAGAGCCAAGGTTATAGAGAATCAGGTCAAATGTTTTTGCTGGACTACAACCATTTTTAAACATTGCATTCATACAAAGGGATCACGGGACATACATACACTAGTTGTTGCATTAGTTGATTAGACTAGATGCATTCATGACTGATATACATGTTATTAAATACTATGTATATTACATTACTATAAGAGTCTTATATTAATACTTATATAAGCTACTTTAGATTTTTAGATATTGTCATGTCGGATTCAAAGGATTCCACAATCACCTACACGGCGGTATCCAGTCCATTTGGAGGTTTGCCAGACATCAGATCTCCGAGAGTCGATGGACCACCCGTGATGCCAGAGGATCCATATGCATATGTGGTAGCCACTTTTCAGGCCCCACCATCTCCTGATTAAGTGTCGAGTCCTGAGTACCAACATTCACCAGAGTTTGTTCCTGAGCTTGTATATCCAGAGTTTATGCCACCGGAGGATGAGGTGTTTCCAGCTAAGGAGCAGCCACTGCTTGCTACTGTCTCACCTACTGCTAACTCACCAGGATACATTGCAGACTCCGATCCAGAGGAGGATGAAGAGGATCCTGAGGAGGACCCCACTAATTATCCTGCCAACGAAGGAGACGATGACGATGATGATGAGTCATCCGATGATGACAAGGACGATGATGATGATGTTAAGGAGGACGAGGAGGAGGAGCACCCAGCTCCGACCAACTCCGTCCCACCACCTGTACACCGTGTTACGGCTAGGATATCTATCCGAGCTTAGACACCCGTATCACTTCCTTCAGATACAGAGGTTGCCAGACTTCTTGCTATACCTACTCCACCACCATTACCACTCTCCCCATGGTCATCACCACTACCTCAGATTCCCTCACCACTACTACCAGTATCACCACCTTTACCTGTATCACCTCCACCACTACCTGCTAGTCCTACTTATCCTTAGAGATATAGAGCCGCTATGATCCGGCAGAGAGCTAAGACACCATCTACTTACCATCCACTACCATTGAGTACACCACCATCAGGGATACCACCACTCCTACCTTTACTTACTTCATCACCACCTTTTCTTTTACCCTCTACTATCTGTAGAGCAGGTGTTTCCAAGGTTACATTGCTGCCTCAAAAAAGGTTGTGTATTGCTCTAGGTCTGAGATATGAGGTCAGTGAGAGTTCATCTGCTCCCACTGCTAGACCTACTGGAGGCCTTAGAGCAGACTATAGATTTGTTGGCACTTTAGATGATGAGATTAGGCGAGACCCCGAAAGATATGTTGGTTATGGGATCACAAATACTTGGGAGGATATGGTTGAGGACATACAGGGGACACCAGCAGTTATCGATGTGGCAGAGCTTAGCCAGAGGATGATAGACTTTGTCACGACTGTCAGACAAGACACAGATGAGATATATGGGAGACTGGATAGGATGACAAGTTATTGATGAGCGGTCGGCTCAACATGCTATTTAGAGATAGATGTGTTCATGCTCACACTGCTTTACTCATGGAGGGAGAGGCTAGACTTTCTTGTGAGGCCTGGAGATGATCGATGGATGCTAGTGACACCACCCGTTCTGAGGTGAGAGCACTGAGGACTACAGTGCTAGCTCAGCAGATAGAGATTCTAGCCTTGCGAGCAGCAGACCGCGCTCGATAGGCACAGCTTGTGGAGACACTGAGACTGATGAGTACAATGCAGACACAGGTGACAGCACTGTAAGGATAGCAGGGACCCGCTAGCGGTCCAGCACAACCAGAGATACCAGAGGAGGCCGGTAGCAGTTCGTAGATTTAGTTATGTTGTAGCTATATTGTATTAGCCTACTAAGTATTACGGGGTAACTCCCGGCTAGTAAGGCTTTAGGTTGTTTATATTTCATTTTGTAACCTAATCGTAGTGATCATTTTGTATCTGAATCGGTCATGTATGTTTCCAGATTATATATGAAAAGGATGTATTATGTCATGTCTGTAATCGAATTTATTATGAATGAATGTCGATTTAGTTATATCATTTTTGATTGCAATTCGGTTGTATATTTCACTGTGTGATGTGATCTCACTTTATTTATTGTGTATATGTCATGTCATGGTTATGATTTTATAAAATCTAACGGGTATTATATTTTCTTGTGATTGAATAAAATGGCACCAAAAGAACCACCAGAGCCAACCCCGCCGCTACCACTGCCACCACCTCTGTCACTAATGCCCAGCTTAAGGCAATGATCGACCAAGGCGTTACTGCTGCTTTGGCAGCACATGATGCTGACAGAAGCATGAATGGCAACGACAGCCATAATTCGGGAACGGGTGTTAGAAGAAACGAGTGAGCCGCTCGTGAGTGCACTTACCCAGACTTCATGAAGTGCCAACATCTAAATTTTAAGGGCACACAAAGAGTTGTCGAATTGACTCAATGGTTTGAGAAAATGGAAACTGTGTTCAGTATAAGCAACTGCTTTGTGGAAAACCAAATCAATTTTCCACTTGTACTCTTCTTGGAAGTGCTCTAACATGGTGGAACTCCCATGTTAGGACTGTTGGTCATGATGTTGCGTATGCAATGACTTGGGCAGACCTAAAGAAGAAGATGACTGACAAGTACTGCCCGAGGACCGAGATTAAGAAGCTTGAAGCTGAGTTGTGAAATTTAAAGGTGAAAGGTACCGACGTGATAGGTTACAACCAACATTTTTAGGAATTGGCATTGCTGTGTATTAGAATGTTTCCTAAAGAATCGGACAAGATTGAGAGATATGTCGGTGGTTTGCCCGACATGATCCACGGGAGTGTAGTAGCATCAAAGCCTAAGACAATGCAAAAGGCAATTGAAATAGAAACTGAGCTGATGGATAAGAAAATCAGCACTTTTGCTGAGCATCAAACTGAGAACAAAAGAAAGCACGATGATAACCAACAACAACAACAACAACGATAAGAAAACAAAAGGCAGAACACCGGCATGGCTTACACTGCGGGATCTGGTGAGAAGAAGCTATACGGGGATCTAAACCCCTATGTGCTAAATGCAATTATCACCACGATGGTCCATGTGCTCCCAAATGCTACAACTGCAACAGACTTGGCCATCTGGCCCGTGATTGTCAGAGTCCTATAAATACTAATGCTAGTAACAATCAGAGGGGCACCGGGGCAGGTCAGAAACCTACTTGCTATGAATGTGGAGCCCAAGGACATTTCAAAAGGGATTGTCCAAAGCTGAAAAACAACAACCGTGGTAACCAAGGTGGAAATGGCAATGCTCCAGCGAAAGTGTATGCGGTAGGCCGTGCAGGGACAAACCCAGACTCAAACGTCATTACGGGTATGTTCTTTCTAAACAACTGCTATGCTTCTGTCTTATTTGATACTGGTGCCGATAGAAGCTTTGTGTCTATTGCATTTAGCTCCCAAATTGATATCACGCCATTTACCTTAGATCATTATTATGATGTTGAACTAGCCGAAGGGAGAATAATTGGGTTAAACGCTATCATCCGGGGTTGTACATTAAATTTCTTAAATCATCCATTCAACATAGACTTAATGCCCGTAGAACTTAGTAGTCTCGACCTCATAATTGGTATGGATTGGTTGTTAAAGTACCAAGCTGTCATCGTTTATGCCAAGAAAATCGCTTGTATTCCCTGGGGAAATGAAACGTTGATTGTTCGCGGTGATGGAAGCGACAGAGGAAACGAGACTCGTTTGAACATCATCTCGTGCACTAAAACATAGTGGTACATGCTAAAAGGATGTCCTATCTTTTTGGCACATGTTACTCCAAAGAAGGCTGAAGACAAGTCAGAGAAGAAGCGACTTGAGGACGTACCGATCGTTCGAAATTTTCCTGAAGTATTTCCTAAAGACTTGCCGGGTCTCCCTCCGACTCGACAAGTGGAATTCCAAATAGATTTAATACCCGGTGCTGCACCTGTAGCACGGGAACATTATCGATTAGCTCTATCTGAAATGAAGGAATTGTCGGACCAACTCTAAGAACTTTCTAACAAGGGCTTCATAAGACCTAGTTCCTCACCCTGGGGAGCTCCGGTCTTATTTGTCAAGAAGAAGGATGGATCGTTTAGAATGTGCATCGACTACAAAGAACTAAACAAGCTGACTGTGAAGAATCATGATTCACTCCCAAGGATCGATGATTTATTTGATCAACTACAAGGATCCAGTATTTATTCTAAGATAGACTTGCGATCAGGTTATCACCAGCTTCGAGTACGGGAAGAAGATATTCCGAAGACGGCATTCAGAACTCGATATGGTCATTATGAGTTCCAAGTTACGCCATTTGGCTTGACGAACGTACCAACGGTATTTATAGATCTCATGAACCGCGTGTGCAAGCCATTTTTGGATAAATTTTTGATTGTCTTTATTGACGATATCCTTATCTACTCCAAGAACAAGAAGGAACATAAAGAACATCTTAAGGCAATTATGGAATTTCTTAAGAAAGAGTAGTTGTACGCTAAATTCTCTAAATGTGAATTTTAGCTTCCCAAGGTACAATTTCTCTGCCACGTGATCGATAGCCAAGGCATTCACGTGGACCCTGCCAAGATCAAATTCATTAAAGATTGGGCATATCCTAAGTTACCAACGGAGATTCATCAATTTTTAGGTCTTGCTAGGTATTATCGGAGATTCATTGAAGGATTTTTGAAGATCGCCAAGCCAATGACCAAGCTTATTTAGAAGAAGGTCAAGTTCATTTGGGGCAACAAACAAGAAGCAGCATTTCAACTGTTGAAGCAGAAGTTGTGTAGCGCATCAATTCTGGCTTTACCTGAAGGAAGCGAAAATTTTATCGCATACTGCGATGCTTCAATCAAAGGTTTAGGCGCTGTGTTGATGCAAAGAGAGAAGGTGATTGCTTATACATCACGTGAATTGAAAATTCATGAGAAGAACTATACGACTCATGATTTGGAACTTGGAGCAGTAGTGTTCTCTCTCAAGATTTAGAGGCACTATTTGTATGGGACCAAGTGTACGGTGTTCACTGATCATAAGAATTTACAACACATTCTTAATCAAAAAGAGTTGAACATGAGGCAACGTCGTTGGTTAGAGTTGCTCAGTGATTACGATTGTGAGATCTGTTATCACCCGAGAAAGGCAAATGTTGTTGTTGATGCTTTGAGCAGGAAAGAGCGAATAAAGCCATTAAGAGTTCGAGCCTTAGTCATGACTAGTGGTTTGGACCTTCCTAAGCAAATTTTGAATGCTCAGACTGAAGCACGGAAACCAAAGAACATCAAGAATGAAGATGTTGGAGGTATGTTGATTGAAAATTCAAAGGATCTAGAGAAACTTATAATAGAAAAGTTGGAACCCTGTGCGGATGGAACTCTATGCTTAAATAGCCCTGTTATGGCGATTTGAGGACTATGATCATGCACGAGTCCCACAAGTTAAAATACTCTATCCATCCGGGTTCTGACAAGATGTATCAAGACATGAAGAAGCTATATTGGTGGCCCAATATGAAGGCCGACATCGCCACCTATGTTAACAAATGTTTGACATGTCTAAGGTCAAGGCTGAACACCAAAGGCCATCGGGTTTGTTGGTGTAACCAGAGGTACCTCAATGTAAGTGGGACAATATCACTATGGATTTTGTCATGAAGCTTCCTAAGTCGTTGGTATGTGTGTAATTACACATACCTTTTACCTTTAAAACAACCCTAAACGTCCAAAAACACACATAAAATGCCATAAATATGCTTGTTTTGTGTTTGTACTATGCAGGTATCGGATATTCACTAAAGGACAAAAACAAAGCCAAACCAGACAAAACCGGGAGCGGAATGGAAAAGCGTGGAAAAGCCAAAGTCAAATCGAAGCCAAAGCCAAGAGAAGCCAAATCCTAAAGTTGAAAAACAAGGATGAAAACTACAAGGGGTGGAATTGCAATTTAAGTGAAATATAACTTTAGGGGCTGATTCTGCCAAACCCCTAAAGTTATATAACATAAGGACTATGTTTGCAATATACATATATAACTTGGAGGGCTTATCTTGCGATGTCCTCAAAACTTCTTAACACCACCAAGGACTTTGTGTGCAAGCCCCAACCTAACACCAGGGACCTATCTTGCCAATTCTCAAAATACTTTGCACTACAAAGGATTTTCATTGTAATTATGTTATACACATTGAGGGACTGAAATTGCCAATCCACCAAACCCATACCATGCCCCTTTTATATCTTTGTTTCCCGCCAACAAAACCCTATCACTCTCAGACCCCCTGCAACCCCCACCACTATACATCTTCTATCCCTGCAACAACCCAACAAAACCCTTTAACCTATTCACCCATCCTTAACCCCACACCCCACAAACCTACAAATATACTATGGCAATCCTATGGCTTTTCATTGGACATGGAATTCAAGGGTTAGGATTTCATTGCTTGGGCTCCAAGTTGGATTAAGGGTCAAGACCATGCTTTGAACTCTCTCACAACACAAACACAACAAGCACAACAAGCAAGAACCAGTTGCTTATATAAAGAGAAGAAGACAGAAAATGAAAGCTATGTAGGATCGAGGAGTAGTTGTAGTGTAGTTTTAATTCATGTTTATGTATTTTTAATCCTGCCATTTACTTTTAATCTTGTAAACCTTTCTTTTTAATGAAATTTATGTTTTATAAAAATTCTATCTTTTATGCTTCTAAAAACTGCTTATTGTGATTTACCTATTTTAAGTGCTTATATCTGTATTTCCATTTCTTAATATTGCTTAACCATGCTAGTTGGTAATCCGTTTTCACCTACCTTTGCTTAAACCAGCCTAATTCAGTTTAAAAATGGATTTAGAATTTCTAAGGGAGTGTTTGGGTCAAGGCTCAAAATGGGTCAAATGAGGCTCATTTCTGTTTATGGTTATTAAGTTTGATTTCATAAGATCTTATTAGGCCTAAGTTATAGTTTTTATAAGCTTTAAGTTGGTTTGGTTAAGTTTTAAAGTATATTGAATCTAATGTTCAAGACTGCTAGGTTTATAGTCTGCTCATAAAGCTTATCTGCCAATTTTCTTTAAAAGAAATTTGAGGTGTAGTTTTTGTGACCAAGACTTGATTTATAATGCAGCAATGTTAAACTGATTTGAGTTAAAAGTCTTGAAAGAAAACTCTTGAGAACTTTAAGTTCATAAGCAGTCTTACTTTAATCTTATACATTTAAATTTCAAGAAATGCAAGATATTTTGTTATATACCAAAAATCACCAACTAGCACCTCCCTCCCCTAAAATTTTAGGTAGAATGTGATCCCAAGGGGACCAAGAGCTCACAAATGATCAACTAGGACTTGTACAAATGCACCTCATTAAGTCTTATGTCCATGACTAGTGTTTTTTACCACCTTTTCTCCCTAATTCCCTCATCTTGTTTCTACAAGTCTTAAGACTTATACAAGTGGTAAATGACTAGTCAAAGATATATATAAGTCTTATGCTAGAAGAGAACACACACACATTTCATTTCATAAGGTGAAAACAACATAAAACCTCTCTCTTTTGCTCTCTTACCCACGGCCAAGCTCAAAATCACACAAACAATCCATACAAAATTATTTACAACACATACAAGCATTCCTACAACATACCTAGGATATCCTAAGGTGTTTAGAAGGTTTGGTTTAGAGTTTACAAGGGTTAAACAAGCAAGATTCAAGATTAGGGTTTCACTTGGAATCTAGGGTTTTCAAGTGTTGTAAGCTTGGGTTAAGTAGCTAAACAAGGGTTTAGATCATATTGTTAATCATCCTACTTCATATTAAGGTTACCTAAAACTCTTAATCTCTTTACATTCATGATTTTATGTGTATGTAATGGCTATGTAGTTAATCACCATCTAGGAAACTTATTTACATGTAAAATGTAATTTTTACTTATGATTATGGTATGATATACTTTGTCATGTGCTATATTGTTGTTAAGAATATGTGAGAATGGAAGAATATACATTATATAAGTATGGTTTATGTATAAAAAGCTTATATAAACTAGTTACCTAAAAAGTGTATATATTAAAGTTCATGAATAAATAAGTATGTAAACTTATGGATCTTGGACAACATTTGGACAAATTATGGACTGGGGACCCTAATTAAGTAAGACATGTGATATTAAGTGTTGTAATGGACTTGTAACAATTGTACTAAACTAAAAGTTATAAAATCAAGGTTTAAACATATTTTTAGAAAAAGGACCAAAACATTATGTTAGAATTCGAAATATAACTTATTTATTTTTTATTTTTATAAAATAATACATGTCATGAGGATTCCAAAAAGGTAAGAAACTCAAAAAACCGACTTATAACGAAGGAGATACGTAATTTACAAGTTACGCGATAATAAACGCATTTATAAAAGAAATTTTATAAAAAATCTTTAAGATTAACTTATGATATATACAAATGATTATTTTTCTCAGATAATACATATTTTTAGGATTCCAAAACATTAAGAATCATAATTTTTAGATCAATAACGAAGGAGTTATGAATTACGCAAGTTTATGATAATAAATACTTTTATAAAAATAATTTTATAAAAGTTACTGTTCACATCAGATATATATATATTTTGAAAACATCATTAATTTGATAGAACTTTTAATTACGAAGACGTGCTCGAAAGAATCACTAAAAAAACGGAGTTAAAACCATAGTTAAAATACGGACAATTTACGAGTTTACGACGACAAATTTTGAAAATAATTTTATAAAAGATATGAACAGTAAAAAAACCACTGTCACCTGTGGATCAATATTGAAAATATAATATTTTGATACATCGTCTTAATACGAAAGCGTGGACGTAAGAAACGGACTTAAAACGATAAAGTTACGCCGTTTTTACTAAAGAGATATTTATAAACGTTTTTACTTTATAAATATGATTTCACTAAAACGATTAGATGGTGATGTAGCTATATAGAATTATATATGGTATTAGTTAATCAAAGTGCTTAGTACTTATACGACCTATAATGGATTAGGTTGCATTCGGTCATTATCGTGACGCATTTTCTGTGATATATTTGTTATCATTCACTCAAGGTGAGTTCATAGCCCCAAGTTTTACATTTATAATGATTTACAAGTTTTGGGGTGAGAAACATATGCATGTTTTACAATTGGACGCAAGTGGACATTTCACATTACGATTACGTGTTTGCCTAAGTAGCGATAACCCTCTGAGCCCATTATCATGAACTGTCAATTACTGTTGTGAGCGCGAATGTTATAAATAGATCTATTTGGGATTGACATCCCCGTTCGGGTGAGTCATACTCACTGTGCCGGTTTGCCGGACAACGAACGTATACCATGTCGGATTTGGGATGTTGCGGGTTAGAACATCATCACGGGCAATGTTGGCAATTTATATTGCAATTCATACATGTCGAGCTTCAGTGTCATGAGCTTAGGGAAACGTAATTACATTTTATGATGTTTGCATCTGTTGCATTATCATGGGGAAATCTTGCGGTCCTACATTATACATTTTACAAACCTATGAATTCACCAACATTATTGTTGACGTTTTAAAGCAATGTTTTCTCAGGAGATCAGTAAGGTACAAGACAAGGGATACATTGGTGGTCGTTATTTTGGAAGTCATGCATTAAAGATTTGGTTGCATTACATTTTGGGGATACATCTGTTATGGACTAAAATCTTTGTATTTTGAACAATGAACAAGTGAAGCTTCGGGCTTTTGTAACAAATACTTTGCTAAATCCAATGTATCGGTTTTAAATGACTTTTTGGTCGTTCTTATATATATCTTGTGTTATTGATCTATGAAGTACCACCTCCTACCCATATTCCGCTGCGACCTAACTTGGGGGTGTTACACAAAGACACTTTGGGCTGATTACACTTTCAGCCCTTATGTTTTAACTTGAACATAAACTAGTGTAATTTCCATATAGACACCACATTTTTAATCCTAACACTGACTGATCTTGGTTACTCGAGTGTTGACCATGATCTGAGAAAACCAAAAAGTGCCAAATGTAAGAAATAGATACTCCATCCGTCTCAAAATTATTGTTCCTTATTGACTTTTCAAGTCTTTTGCTTTCGACTTTGACCTTAAATTTTATTTCTTTGTGTTATTTAGTACTTTTTTGCAAAATATATGAATTAATTAGTTTTCAAATGTATTTTCTTGTTATAATTTCCATCAAGTATTATATAATATAAACAAAAATATTTAAGGTCAAAGTTAAAAGAAAAAGACTCAAAAAGTCAATATAGGACAATAATTTTGAGACGGAGGGGGTACTAAGGAGCGAAACAATAAAAAGTTGGAAATAACTAAGAGTATTAAAACTCGAAAAAACAGCTAACCGATTATGCTGGGAAACTTATGTGAAAATGTATTGTTGAACGTGTAACGGTCATTTGAAACTTGTTGTCGAGAAACTCCATGAATGAAGGCGATTGTTCAACAACTATGTCTAGTGGTGTGTCACTATGCAACTCTGCTTGTCAAAAATAAGAAAGAAACAAAGGCATTTAGTACAAAGAAGTTGTAACAAATCAACAATTAATATAGTAGACTGAGAAAATCTATTTTCACATACGTTTGTGAATTGCGTCTGATCTCTACATTCAATGCTTAAACCTTTGCCTCTTGTGTTAGTTCCCACAACACTTTTAGGTGCATTTTCTATTACTGCACGTATTCTTACATCATGGCAAAGGTCTGAGCGCTTTTGAGACGGTGCTTGATTCCAACGTGTGGAATCAAGGGAGGTTGCTCAAAAAATGAAATACATAAAAAATTATTAACAACCATTTAAACTTTAAGCAGGAAAAGTTGAAAGAAACTAATACCTTCACTCTCAACGCGCCTTTCCAGCACAACATTCGTATTTAAAGACCGGTAACAACACTCTTGTTGTGAACAATTGTCACACACAGTAGCAATTGTAAAAGTGTTACAAAACAAACACCTCTGAAGTCGACAAGGGTTACCATCTTTTAGCTTCAACTATTTTCTTTCTCTCCATAACTTTGGCGTGAAGGAGAGATACCAATTTTTTAGACAAAGTCAACCGCAGAATAATTGATATCCAAAAGCGACACTATCGGTCTAGGGGAAAAGGCGTTGTGAAACTGTATTCTTATATAAGTAAATTCCTAAGCAGACTTGGTCTGAGTAGAAAAGGCATTGTGAAATTATGTCGTGAAACATTCCTCTAAACTAATCTTATGTAAGTAGCAACTAACACATGAAACATCAATAAGACACAAAATTCAAAACACACAAAACAATCATCAATGAAGAAAAGTAGCTAACACCAAAAACGTACAGACAAACAACCAAGCATGACTGACACATTGATTAACATGGTATTCAAATCAAATGGCATCATCTAGACAATTTGTTTAAAACAACATACATAAACATACAACGTATATTCCGGTGAGCAACCACCACTTACCGGTCCTATTTTTTCCGACGACACACGAATTAGAAAGTAACACTCACAGCATATGTACCACCACCATAAGTGGGAAACAGATGGCAACCATGCAAAAATATACAAGGAGTAGCAATTAACAAACGCGAGTCCCAGCGCAGTACTGGGTTTTGTTAAAAGAGTTATACTCCTTTAGTCTTAAAATTATTGTCCAAGGACAAGAGATAAAGAGTTTAAGAAAAAAATGCATTAATTAGTGCTTTGTTTTATACGAAACAAAAAAAAACAGTTTTACCCTTTGATATTTGATAATTAATTAGTACTTTTTTTATGTTTGTAAATACCAATTTAAACTAAGAGTAATATGGTAAAATTAAACAAATCCAACTATTATTTTTAGCAGTGGACAATTATTTTAGGACAAATCAAAAAGGAAAAATGGACACTAATTTTAGGACGAAGGTAGTAATATAATGTATGGATGCCGAAACAAGACCCGTCGGGCCATTTCATAGTTGTTATGTGATACACATGTAGATGACTTGCATTGTATCGACTAGGGCTGAGCAAAACAAACCGGAAACTGAACCGAACTGAAAAACCGAGCAGAAATGGTCCGACCAAAATTTGTTCAGTTTTTGTTCGGCTCGGTTCCAGCTAAAACAGAAAAAAGAACACACAAACCAAAATGAACCAAACGGACTGACACAAAGCCGAACCGAGTCACTTCGGTTCAGTTATCGGTTCATGTTTTCCATAAAGTCAGTTTCTGATTCGCTTAGGTTTTGGTCTGTTCAGTTGGTTTTGACCTGATGCTCAACCATAGTATCGACGCCAGTGTTCTAAAAGGTGCGTCATGGCGGCACCAAGGCGTCGCTAAGGAATGAGGCATGGCCTCCACGTTACGAAATAGACCAAGGCGTCGACTCTAAGCGTGGCATAAAAAGGCGCGCTAAGGCGTGAGGCGTGGCGGGTTTTTTGGATTCAACTATGATAATTTTTTTATTTTTTTAATGAAGAATATTACATGTATGGGTAGTTTCTTTACTTTATTTATTATGTACAACGTTTTTTTGTAAACTCAGTGTATATAAAATATGGTATAAATATATAAATATTTTCATATTTTGTACCGCCTTATGCCACGCCTTAAAAATACAAAAGCTTCGCTATATCCGCTAAGGCGTGAGACTTGGTCATGCCGCCACGCCACGTCTCACGCTATCTATAACCTTGATCGACGCACTAGATACATTAAAGAGTAAATTGCATAAATCGTCCCTAAGATTTGGCCAAAATGCAGGTTTCGTCCTAAATAGTTTGTAAGTGCAGAGATCATCCCAAAATGAAACCTTTTTGCAAATTTTGGTCCCTGGAATCAAACGGCGTCAAGTGGATTCCGTTAGACCTTACATGTTAGTCCTTTTAGACAACGACTGTTGCAGCGTCCATCCTTTAAACTAACAGCCGTTTATAATTTAAAAAAAATCAGTTTATTTAAAGTTGTTCGATTTTTTATATACGTTTTTATAAAATCATATACGTTTTTATATACACTTTTATACGTTTTTATATACGTTTTATACACGTTCTTATACGTTTTTATATACTTTTTATACGCTTTTGTATACGGTTTTATATATGTATTTATACATGTTCTTATGCTTTTTATATACTTTTTATACGCTTGTATACACGTTTTTTATAAGTTTTTGTATACGTTTTTTTTATGTTTTGGTATACATTTTTCTATACGTCTTTGTATATTTTTTATACGCTTTTATATGCTTTTATACAAACGGCCGTTTTTATATACTTTTGTATACGTTTTATATATGTTTTTATACATGTTCTTATACTTTTTTATATAAAAACATATATAAAAGCGTATATAATAACGTAAACAAAAACTGATATAAAACGTATAAAAAGTATATAAAATGGGCCGTTTGTATAAAAGCGTACAAAAGCATATAAAAAATGTTGGGTTTAAAAGACTTCAAGATATTCTTAGAGTTATTGCTGCTCAGGTATATATTAGTGTTGTCAAGCATAACTTAGTGCTGCTGGTAATACTAATGAAATTTATGCTAAGTAGTTAGTACTGGTAGTATAAAAGTTACTACTGCTGGTTACTACTGTTAGTATAATTAGTACTGTTAGTATAAAGTTACTGCTGCCAATAGAAGTTAAGACTACTCAGAGATGAAGACTGAAAATATACTAAGTAGTTACTACTGCTAGTACAAAAGTTAGTACTGCTAGTATATGTTAGTACTGCTAGAGTAAATTTCTAAGTAGTTAATGATGCTTGTGCTCAGTTACAACTGCAGAGTGATTACTACTGTTGGAAGGAATATGCTGACAGAGATGAGATCAAAGATTGATTGGAGAACAAGAATACTTACGAAGATAAGTATTAGTTATTTGTAAAGAAGATATGTATAACTTATTCGTTTAAGAGATTATGTTTGTTTATAGAAAAGATCTTAACAAGTTAGGAAAGTATTGTAAGCCTTGTAGGACTCCTTGGTGTATAAAAGGAGGTTATAGGGCATAATGTTAGATGTACATCTTTGATATTCGCAGCTTCAAGGTTTTGTAAACCCTAACACTATTAAAAGTGTTCGTTTCATATTGAGGCTGAAAGTTTGGTAATCTGTCTTGTTATTAATTTTATGTTACTAATTTATAAATAATTCTTGTTAGTATCATTGACTAGATTCCGCATAATCTTTGATATTCATAATCAAAGTTTCTACCATAGTTGTCTTGGATTTACTCAATACAACTAAGCTTCATACAAACTAAGCAAGATCTATTCAAGTGGGATCAACAAGTGGTATCAGATATTGTTGAGAAATTTTAAATTAGAAGAAACAATCTACACATATCAGAACTATTTGTTTGTGATAACATAGAGGCAGGATCTTCAACAATGGTTATTGCTGTAAAACTTCCAGTACTCAATCCAGGAGAATTTGAGGTTTAAAAAATAAGGATAGAACAATACTTCTTAATGACAGATTATGCTCTTTGGGAAGTAATAGTAAATGGAGACTCACCTCCACCATAGAGAACTGTTGATGGTGTTGAGCAAACATATCCTCTTACAACTACAGAGGAGAAGTTAGCAAGGAATAATGAGTTAAAGGCAAGAGGTACTGTAGGATATCATATTTCACAGCTTGGGGATGATTCTTAGATTTGGCTAGTTTCTAGAGAGAGAAACACATGGAGAGGTTTTTTTAGAGAGAGAAAGCTCTATGTGTAAAATGGAAAATGTATATTTGACTAGCTACCTCTTCCAAAGTTGAAAGATGTATTTATAGTTCTTACAAAATACAGGGTATTAGTACCCGGTTCAAAATCGAAAATCATACGATTAACTATTAAACTACGAGCTATAATAAACAGTAAAATACACGGGGTGACCGAGTCTTTTTCTAATATCTAACAATCTCCCCCTAAGGGAGGTCACCCCTAAAAATACTAAACTTAATCACTTCAGTCTTTAGCTCGTAGACATTTGATTCTTCATTTGATATCTTGTACATTTGGGGTAGTGATCTTTTGATTCATCATTGACTTGTCTTTGATTGTGATCTTGAGCTTTCTTGAGATCATCGGCCAAACATAATCTTACATCATCTTGTAATGGATCGCCATCTTGTGCACTTGTGAAGAAATAAACGATATCAGAGTTTGCGGAAGCTTTGACACCTTTATGAGATCTTTCATAACTTCATAACAAGTGTAGGTCGTGTCTGAGCATTCGGTTATTCACTTGACATTTCTGGTACTGGGTATCTCCATCTCCATCTCCATCTTTAAATTATCCTGTAATGAAACAGTTAGCAATAAAGAGAAAATTGATTTGAAAAATCAGTCTAAGTGTTAATTATGAAAATATTTTGTAACACTTCGAGAGTTTTGATTGTTTGTCAAATGTTCAATAACCGTCAATTCATATACTGGAACAAGTTTGATTCACGTAGAATCGCACCATCGTTTCTTTCCAGTTGACACAAGTTTGATTCTTGTAGAATCGCACAAGTCACCTACCAAGAGCTTGTTTGATGTTGGCTCTAGCAGGATTTCCATCTTCATTGTGAAAAACCTTCGTTTCACTCGGATGTTCTGGCAATATCACAAGGATAATGCGTAGGACTCTTAGGATAGTCTTGTTTCCACAATGTGTGAAAGACAAGAGAATTGGCAATGTGTCCTAACAAGATTAATTGATGATCTCTTGGATCTAGACTTGATAGTGCGTTTTGGTTTTAGTGATCAGAGGCTGGAGATGACTGCCACCTTTTCAATATCAACTAACTCGGAGTGAGAAACTTAATAGATTACGTGTTTAGTCTTTGTGAGAAATGAAACAAAAATCTTATGAGAGATTCTGAGTGGCTAGGGAGGGTTGTGCATTGCATCACTGGGTCCATGATGTCGGTCTTCAATGTCAGCAATCATCTTAGTGATTCTGGCAGCATATGTATTGACCTGATTTCTGCCTAAGTGTATGGAGGGCTTCTTTCTTTACACCCTTTATCCTTACAATTCTTTTTAATTCTTTAACCCCTTCAGTGCTTACCGAGACTTCATGATTATAACCTTGTTGGGTATATTCCAGTACTAGCTCCCTGGGCAGATCCCTCTGGTTCTGGCTTGATCATTGGAACTTGTACCTAACCTTACCAACCTTATATCTCCGATAAAGTAAAATGCATGGTCAGTCTTTTGGTACAGTTCTCCTTTCCATAAAACCAATTAAAAATTCAATTAAGGTACTTATGATATAAATATAAAAGCGTTTTGTACCTCGATTGTTTTTACTTTTCAGAAACGCTCCCCCTCAAAATGTGCATCGGTATCCGAAATTGTTTAGCACGTTTAGGCGGAGTATACACACGAGTCTTAATAATAAAATTTTTATTATTCACATATTTTAATCACATTTTCTCCCCTTATCAAAATTTTTAAACCCTTTGACATTTTGGATATCAATTGATTTAAATATGTTATAAAAATTAGGAGAAAAGTGTGCCAATTATTCACAAGCCGTGTATGAAACATATTAATGCTCCCCCTCAATCGTTGAGGGTCATAGATTATTCCTACACATAATCATCAAAAGATATACTACTTTTTACTTATATTGTACACGATAAATTATTCACAATAAGATAATATTGACCTTAGTGTCGGAGTGACGATGTCACTCTGTTATACTGATCAGTCTGTAGTCAATATCTCTTAGTCGTCCACCGACAAAGCCTTCACTCCTTTTTTTGTCGTTTTCAGTCCATTTCCTATTCTCCATGCCCTTATTAAACTTGAATAACTTGAAAGTTTTAACTATGAAATCCAGCTTTTCTTTGATTCTTGTCAATGTTCCATCGCTAAATTTGTGCACCTCATCTATTCTCATCATCTTCCTATTATCACCCCTGTCTCTGTAGATCACTGCTCTTGGTTTGAAGACAATGGTGTAATCTTTTTAAAAGGAAAATCAGATGCATCCCAATTAGGTTATTCCAGATTAAGCTTAGTTTAATAGCTCTTAATGCCCAGCTGCAAGTCTTCTACACGTTTCCTTATGACAATGTTTCTGGTCCATAAACTGACCGCGTTGTGCAAATTAACCTTGTCCTGCTTTGGTAGGTGGTCGAGCTTCCCTTGAATATGAAGGATGTTCAAGTCTTCAAAGTCATTGGGATGAAGACTTTTGAAATCCTTTTCTGAGATCTTGTACTCGTTGTAGTCAGCTCGGTGTAAAACTATCTCTCTCAAGTAGTTGTATCCGTATCTTTCATAAGTCTTGATACTGATAACACTAAGAATTCGCATATGAGATCTGACTGCATCATGCTTTGGGGGCTCACTGTGTTTGTTGATGTAGAATTACTTTCTGCTAAACCACCAGTGTATGATACCATAAGTTGTACTAATGTCATATTCTTGCTCACTTTTAATCCATAATGACGGAACTAATTCTTCAAATCCAAAGTCTTGATAAAGAGGGGCTTTAAGCTTGGATATTGATAAAGCTTTGTTTTGTTCTTTGTCTCCTGTAAGAAGATACTCCAGATCTTTGTTGAAAAAGAATTGTGGATGAATAGTCACCTGACCTGGAGGTCCTCCTAAGGGCAACGGGTTGCTAATATCAGGAACAATTCGATGACCCTCAGGATTAACCAAGTCAATCTGATTTGTGAGAAGCTTTTGACATTCTTCCATCTGAAACTAAAGAGAAATGTTGTTCTCATGAAAACCTTTCACCATCATGAATGCTGGACCTTCAAGATCGGCTTTGCTGAGCTCTTCTTTTCCAATCCTTCTACAATACCATCTGATGAATGAGCCTATATCATCTGGATGGTGCTTTGGCAAATGCATTTGCCTAGTTATGAAGCTTGTTTTCATCTGGATCTTGATGTGCTTTGGCAAATGCATTTGCCCAGTTATTGTCTGCCTCGGGTAGGTCAATTGGAGGAATGACCCATTCCGGTTCAGGAGAAGCAGGTCTCTCTTCTTCAAGTATTGGTCTGAACCATGTTGTTGTATCCGGAATCTTTGGCATATGAGCGTTATCGGTGTCCTCCGGATCTGAGACATGCCCTTCATCCATAATCACCTTTTCAGTAGGCTCTTCAACTGGATCCTTTGCTGGTGCAGACTTACCAGTTTTAGAACCCACCTTTGGATCTTTACCCTTGGAGGATTGTTTGGTGGTGAATGTCTTCTGAGCAGACTCAGACTCTCTTTTTCTTCTCTTCTTTGTTGACTTACCCTGGTTTGATCCAGCTGAAGGGCCTTCATCATCATCGACATCATCATCATCATCACCATCATGCTTTCTTTTATGGTCTTTAACCGTGTTTGCAACTTCCTTGTCCATGGCATTTTCATCCTCTATCAATGCTTCCATGAGAGCATGATATAATCTGTAGTTGGCAGGATTTCTGTTGGCAGATTTGTTCTTATACATTTAAGATTCTCCAAGTTTCCTTAGATAATAGATTATGAGCTTATCCCTTAGATTGATTGCATATGATGATTTTTTTCGAGCATTTTTGGTGCTCTTTATGGTTATGGATTTTTGTCACATAAATCTTTGTGGTTATGGATTTTGAGATGCCTAGAAGTGTAATGAGAAGCTTGCTTGAATGATTCATAGGGATTTAAGTTGTTAAATTCTAAGTTATGCAAGCGAAACATGTTAAAACAGGATAAAGTGGAACATGTTTACATGTTTCAAGCGGAACATGTTTACATGTTTCAAGCGAAACATGTATGACATGTTTCAAGCGAAACATGTATGACATGTTCCAAGCGAAACATGTATGACATGTTCCAAGCGAAACATGTATGACATGTTCCAAGCAGAACATGTATTTCATGTTTTAAGTGAAACATGTATACATGTATGACATGTTTCAAGCTCTGATACCAAAAAAATTAAGAGTGAAATAACCACTTAGCACATAACCATTAACAACCACCAACATATTTCGCTTCATTCATCTAAAAAAATCTTCCTTCA
>BQNB010075243.1:6592-31535 GCA_026074375.1 Tanacetum coccineum | reverse complement strand
AAACTGATTTAAGGTTTAGGTAAGATTAATACTGAATTCAATAAGCTCTATTTCAGCTTATAGACTGAAAGAGCTTTAAAAGGAGCTTATTAACTTATTTAGACAATTTAGCTTATTAAGAGAGCTTTTGAAAAAGAAAAGAGAGCTTATGAATGACTTTAACAAAATTTCATTAATGAAAGTTACTGATTACATTACTTGAAAAGGAGATTACAAAACATTTTAAGGAAAGTTACATTTAAGAAAAAGAATACGAAATTTAAGCTAGACTAAAAATTACTAAAAACCTAGATATTCCTCCGTGTGAGAAGAGAAGCCTATTTATAGGTGTTGAAAGAAGCTTCTAGGATCTCTTGCCTTGCTCTCCAAACTTTCAATCTCAACCAATCATTTCTTCAATCATTTGAGCATCAATTTTGGCCGTTTGATCAAATTGTGGACACCTGAAGATTGCCAGCGTGTCATTCTCTTTTGGATGCATTTGTGCTTCTTTTGTGAATGATTTAGCACAAAAACCCACATAAAATTGTGCTTTCTCCATTGCTACGTGGCCTTTGATTGAGAGGGGAGCTTAAGTAACCCTTGATTTGACTGATAGACCTCAGCCAATGTTTCTTGAAAGCTCTTGAATTGACAATCGCACCCTTTAATTTTCAAAAACCCCTTGATTTACCCTAGGTTAAATGTTAGGGACGAAGGGTGAACAGTAAATGGGATTCGCGCCTAATTTTTAACAGTTAAATCGGTCATAACTTTGGGGAGTTTGCACATTTGGCCCTTGTGTTCTCTTTTCCATTTTCTAGTTATAAATAACTTTCAAAAAGTGTAAGATTAGCCCTTGTGGTTGTTATAAAAGGAAAATGGGCTTTGTTTTGGGCTTTATGATCCGGGTATGGCCCAGTTGGGAGGAGGGGACATTTTTGGACTTTAGTGAGAGTTGAGGGACCAAAGTGAAACATTTTTAGGATTTTTCCTTTTGTGTTTGACTTGGTTTGACCATCTTTGACTGACTTTGATTTTTCTTGGCTAATTTTTACTGAGGCTTGGCTTTCCTGGCTTTGGCTTTGATTCTTTGGCTTCTTTTTGTACTCTTCTGATTCTCGTGTCCGTGCTTGCTTGTTTTTGAAGGTTTTCATGTGATTTTTGAATTATCCTTACCTGCATACACAAAACACAAATACAAGCATATTTTTGCCATTTTTGGTCTGTTTTAGGTTTAATTGGGTTATTTTTAGGCATAAATGGATATGTGTATTCTACATTTATCAAGCACAAATCTTTAAGAGTCTTGGTGTTGGTCTGTAGTCTTGTCTATTTCTTCTCCAAATGAGTCCAAGTCACGTGTAATTCATCCAAATGTCTTCCAAATGAGAAATACCTGAAAAGGAATGATTAAGCACCTATTTTGGGCATAAACACATGATTTTGGGGGTTAAACAACCCCGAAAAAGTGTATAAAATGATATCTCGTCAAATACCCCTACACTTGGGATTTGCTTGTCCTCAAGCAAATGGGCTTTTCTATCTAGACAATAACAATATGAGGGGTAATTTTACCTACTCTTTAAACATATTCTACAACACAACTTTCTAGACCTCGTAATTAAAAGCACATAAAGTATATACTAGCATTTCACATAAGTGTTTGGGATTCTCTCTTTCACTCGGGTGTATAATAAATTATAACATAAAGGGGGAAACGGAAAATCACACTCATTAACTGTCATAGCATATAAATTACCATAGGCTTGGTAAAGGATCAAACCTCCACCGCTAGGTGCAAGTATTATTCATTACTATCTAAGAGGTCTTTTAAAAGTGTTGTGGAGTATTGGTGTAAGATAACATATAATGGAAACGAAAACGGATGTGATACATTTGGGTGGTGACTTTGGGTGAATTTGGGGTGGAAGGGTTAGTTAATTATTTACACGAATACACGCTGGTTTGGTTGCTAAGCCAAGACTCGGACGAAGATATACAAACTCTACACAACTCTACATCAATCTCTTTCTTTTTCTTTTCTCATTATTTTTTTTAAATAACATAATACATCTCATGGGGTTTATAACACGTACCCCTACACTTGAGCTTTTACATGCCCGATATTTACAATCTAACTAGTGACCCGATTTGAGGTGGATCAAAATAACATGGAGATCATTTGACAAACATATGGGGATATTGACTTAACTTTTCTTCCCCATTATTTCACGAAATAAATACTACCATGAATCTCAATCGTCCCAAAAATGTATTTACAAGGATAAGGACTTAGCAACTGTGTACTCAATAATTAACTTGGGTTACACACAACAATGTACTAAAAGCGAGTACATATAAGGTAGGCTAAGGCTTTTTTGGTGTAACGATTGGTCTAAGGGTGACAATGCTCTTCATTAATAGTCTGGCTTAACCAGAAAATTACGAGAACAGTGAAAAAGGATCGGCTCGGAGGGTTGTACTAGGGTATCATGCACTAAAGGTGAGTGCATGGCAAGGGTGTGGGATAGTTATATGATCGGTGTGACCATCATAACAATTACAGGTTTAAAACACGGGTTAATCCTAATGCCTCTTATCAAGAAAATCCTAATACTTACTATGCGGTCTCAGGATGAATCACAAAAACAAGTTCTAGAATTTAATATGCTGCCGGTACACTCTCATAATCCTAAAATAACCGATACCAATGTTCCAGAAAAGGCGACGAAACCACGCATACACATCCGTAACGACGGAATAGACACACATGATTGCTCACTCCTTAACTCGAACAAGCTAAAGGTATAATATCTAAGGGCGAACCTCACATTGTTGGGGTGGAATTTGAGAGTTTTTGTGCTAGTCATATAAATTCCTATCCATGGGACGCTAATAATACTCGGTTTTCGTTGGTATGTATCGTAAAAAAATGCTAAAAATCACCCTTTTATGCTATGTTTCGATATATTACTCATCATTTTAATGACAAAGCAAATGACAAATGAAAGAATAGTTTCTAAGGCTTATTTTCCCCCTACACTTAAGTTGAACATTGTCCCCAATGTTCTCTAGAAGTACCCGTTAAAACGAATAAAGGGAAAAGAAAACAAGGAAAAGAAACTAGTGCTCCCCTGGTTTACTCAATAATGGAGAAGAAACATGCGATAACTGGTTAAATCGTCCTCCAAGAATCATCCAATGAAACTTCCTAAGAACTTCCAAGCTTCTCCTCATCAAATATAACCTGTAATCAAAGACAAAGACAACTACACCGAGCGTAAAGTCCACGGGTGTAACACCCCCAAAATACTATACGCAGCGGAATACAACATTTAGGGTGCTACGTCACGACACAATCACACAAGTCATAACAAACAATTATAAAAGAGATGTTTGTTAAGTAAATTTTACTTATTTCGTTTGAAAAGAATCAGAGTTACATAGGTCCCAATACCAACGTAGAAATTTAATTTTAAAAGTCACAACACAACTTGGTTTCTAAAACATTTCTATCATTTATCGACATAAGTTCACCGAGTCACCGTCCTTGATATCCGCGTTCCGTCCCATCCAAGCCATCAACGGTCATTTACCTAAGATACATGCTTAAAAACGTCAACAAAACGTTGAGTGAATTCATAGAGTTTACAAATAACAGTTAGAACGCATATTTGGTTCAACAAAACATATAACATTGCTCGTAAGACAAGTTATAAAAATATTGATTTCCAACTAAATGAGTCCGTGCACCGAAACTTAACACATTCATTCTCGTATGACAAAATTATGTCCGAGAAGTATGCCACTTCTCCTAATACTAACTACAAAATGTTCGTTTGACAGGGTGGTCACAACTGATTCAAACCCCGGACAGGGTTGTCAAACCCAATAGATCTATTTAATGCATTAGCGTTCACCATCAACAAGGCACCTAACGGCTACACAGTAAAAGGCATATACTCAATAGTGAATGGAATCATATTTAGCATCAAAACATATAGCGTTCTCAATTTCATAAAATAGCACGTATCCCCCTCGCGGGTTTAAAAACATTTAAAACACTTAAAAGCGAGGCTATGAACTCACCTCGATCGAAGACGGCGATCAAATAGTCGAAGCAGCCCCGAACAATCGGCAAAACGATCACGACCTATCATTATGTCGCTTAATTATTTTATACTCGTAGCATAATCAATGATGTGTACATCGTATCTACATAATCATACATATATATATTCATACATGTGATGAGAAATCTTCTTGCGCCTTAGATCCTAAAACCCCACAATTTTTAAGTGACGGTCATTCCTTTATTTATGTCTCACTTAGATTAATCGAAAATTTTCTATTTTATGAAACTTTCTATTTTTGAAAAGTTACTATATTCGGAAAGTTACCATTTTTAGTAAGTCTCGTCTTCTAATTATATTTATAATAATATTTAGTCTTATCGTCGAATCCTCGACGTTTGTTTTAATCATTAATTTCTCATACCGAGATTTTGTCCCGTATATTACAAAAGTTTCTATTTTTATAATCCACTTCATTCATATCATTTGTTAAGTTTAAAAATATCTCACTTGTAATAATAATAGCGTTCAATTACTTTCACGACATCCGACAAGTTTAGTATTAACCCGTTGACTTTATAAAGTAAACGTTGGACTTTATTTGACTTTGACTTTTTATACATATTTATTAACTAAGTCTGACCCGGCCAATACGACCCTCTAAATCACATTTTCATGATTTGAACAAAGAAGAGATTTTATGTAAAACAATATTCCGGACAACTTTTAGTTTTAGCCGAGACCCGAAACTCGACAGAAAATGACCAAAATGCCCCTGCAAGAATCTGCTGGAACATTGACTATTTTAATAAAAACACGGACTTTGACCATGGGTTTTGACCTATTATTACTCAATTTTAAAACTAACGAGCCTCGCAGCAAACTAAAACATCATTCCGAGCAATTTTCGTTTTTTGCCGGAAGGCCGAAACGGACTCGAAAGTGCTCAAAACGAGCATTCAAATTCATGACAGCAACTACCACTTTTAATAAGTGCTGAAATTTTTAAAAAGAAAATATATATCTCGTTTTCGCTCTAACTTTTCGTTATTAGGAGTTAGAAGCTCTACCTTATATCAAAACGATCGTCTAAGTAAGCTTTATCATATTTCAAAGTCTAAAAATTAGATTTTGTGAAATCTCGACCCCCGTTTACTGTGCTAAACTTTCTGCAATAAATGTATCTTTTGCAATTCACACCAAAACTCATTTTAGACCAAAAAGCTCATCTAAAATGCCTCTAGTATGACATCTAAATTATACTTAACCCACTCAACCAATCGATAACATTATCTAGCCCATTCACGAAAGATTTCTCCAAGTTCATCACATGCATGTATCGAAATCAATTCATATCGTAAAAACAATCGAAACAATTACAAGAGAATACTTACAAGGCTCAAATGAGCTAATGGAAAAATAGATCGGACTCGACTCGTTCCCTTGTTCCTTTTTGGCGTGACTTCGAACCCACAACCGAACCAAAATCAAGATCGATCAAAGCCCAAAACCAATACAACCTAAACTAATAAACCCAATAATCAATAAACAAAACTTAACACACCCTTGTGGTCTCTCCTTTGCTTCGAACCCACAACCCAACCCGAAAACTTCTTGTTTTAATAATATTTAACCTCACACAAAACCTTATTGCATGTCCTTTTTTATTACTTGGATGATCAAGTTATACCCTCCTAAGTATTATTTGAAAGGTAGAAAAAATCAAAACACCCAAGGGTGTTTGTTTGCTTACTCGTCCGAATCCACAAGGAGAGGGGAAAAGAAAAAACAACTAAGACTTGTTTCTTTATCAATCTAGATCATTTAGTGTGATGTTTTAGTAGGTTTTAAATGATCAAATCTTGAAAATGGAATGTGTATGTGTGTGTATGATGGTGGTCGGATAGAGAGTAAACCAAGGGAGGAGAAAAACAAATTTTGGGACTTATGAGTTTACTTGTACACTAGAAAGGTTTATAAGACACAATCATTAACAATATTGGAAACTCATAAATTTTGAAAAAGTTGAGTGTGTGTGTCCAAGGCCAGCTAGGGGAGGGCTTAGGCATGCAAAAATATTTTTTTTTTCTTTTTATTTGCTTGTATTTCTTTTGTAAACATTTTATTAAAAGTGAGCTTGACACAATTAAATGAAATACGAACCCTAAACGCGAGTTTTGGCCAAGGTCGAGGAACAAAGATGACAAGGTTCAAAATAATAATTTACGACCAATAAAATAATAACGAAGTGCGTCGTAGATTTTTTTATGATACTCTAAACGATTAACGGACGTGCGGTCAAACGTTGACTCGCGAAACGTCAAAAATAAATATTTTAAATTTCCATTCGTAATAAAATACGAAAATAATTAATTACGACAAATAAAATTGTAAACGTCTACGCTCGCTCACACGATTTTATAAAATAATGATTATGACGCCGAATTCGTGATCGTCATACGCGTCGTAAAACTCAGGTTGTTACATTCCACCCACCTTAAGGGAGCGTCATCCCGGTGCTCGTCCTTTCTTACTCGCCTTAATTTCCTTCATGGTGAGACGGCTTTCTTACGATTGCGTAGTCTCTCGTGCTTGAATGCGAAAATTACACGGTATAATACTTATCTTGACTATTCCGGATGGAAAGTCAATAAAACAAATGGTAATTATACTCACAAGATAGAAATACAATCATGGAGGCTCTTATTATAAGAGGCAAAACATGTCGCAAAAATATATTCAACAAAACCAAATCGCGTCTTACTAACTTTTATAGTCGCGCTCTTCTTAAAGGGCAATATACATTGCGGAATATACCCGACTAAAATAATCATCACGTCGTTCTCACGAGGAAATTTGTCTAAAATGGGTGATCGATCCAAACTTAGTTAGGGATCATAAAAACAACAAAACCAAACGTACCTCGTTTATTAAAACCAAGGCCGAACTTATATCGTTAATTAAATTAAAACATATGTTGCTAATTAAAACCAAAATAGGCGTTAATAATCAAAACCGATATGTATTTATATCTTTATCCAAATCAAAATACTCATCATTATCCAAAACCAAAATACGCATGTCGCCCTTCCGGTCTCATTTAATAATGCCCTACCAGTTGCGAAAATATTCCGGAGTATCTACGACCCCATCAAATGCGTTACAACACAAAGAAAAATTATATATTCAATTAAGTATATAATCGCCTATTAGTCATTCTAGAATGACTCTATATTTCTTCCTAGCTTATCTTCACGTTTAGCAAAAATCATGCTTGCTTTCCATAAGTTTTAGCAAAACATATGTACTTACTTATCAGGAAGCCTCAGCAATGGCTATGCTCATCACGCGGTCCATACCCAACCGATTAGATCGATTATTATATCAAGCTTGCCGGATGGCCATGCTTCTTGGTAATGATCTTGACCAATTCACGGTTAGATTTTGGCCAACCATAGTCAAGCTTGCGGGTTGACAACCCACAATTGTCAATGGTTTATTAGGCTTGCGCACCACTCAGATCAACCTTCATCTATACCTGGGTAAATATACCCGTCCACTCACTCCCTAAGCCATATCATGGCTTCACAAAAGCGACATAAGCGCTCATTAACATTCAAAGCACATAGCACATAATTCACATAATTCGGCGGCGATAATCCCGCTAGTAACACATAATGTCAAATGACAAATCAAAATCAATTAAGAAAACAATGAACATCATGGACTCGTTACTCGTTCGACGAAAAATAAAAATTCCAACGTCTCCACATGACGACTAGCACGATCGCCTCGGCCCTAACATGCCGCATCAAATTCTTAGATGGCTCAACTTAATCAAGTCGAGATAATTACGCATATTCCTAATTCAATACCGTTCGACTTAAGGCGTTAGCTACTTTGATTGGGTCTCTAGGATGGAAACGGACGTCACAAATCGACTGGAGTCTCTAATCATTTCGCTCTTTCATACGCACATAAAGTCGTTACGTCAAGGAGTAAGGATCACTAACCTTAAGTCAGGTGTCGCTTAGTGCCTTACTCTAATCTTCGACGACATCAGGTATACTTACAACTATACTATCACCACATCCCATTTCGGGGAAAGAAGTCTTCTTCACGGCCATCGGTTGATACATCAAAGGTGTCACGCATCTATTGTAGGAGAAGTCTTCTCCATTCCTCATTTTCAACCTCAGAACTAATCATCACAGCTTCCACCCACCTTAGGAATTTTTACATCTCCAAGTAGATTCCTTCTCAGTGTCGGTATCAAGTTTACACCCTTGATAGCTCAAATCTATCATTGCTTACTAGCACACCGACTATACTTGGTCTTGACACGTCTTCCTAGCAACCACCAATCTTCATTACCACTAGTTAATTTTTCACTCCTTTCTAGACACACTCGTTTCGAACAATACCGTAGGCATTTTTGCTTCGGAACGACTTGGTCATAACGACTCGCATGAGACTCTCTCCATGCAGTTAATGGGAGTAGGGTTACTTGCATAAAAATCCGTAGCAGGGTAAAAATATTTTCTCCTTCCGGAAGCTTGACCCAAACATTTATCTTAATTACCAAGCGTTTTAAGGGTGACGATTTATCCGACATAGCGTGGTTCTTCCTAAATTATGCATAGTTGATCAGGTTATGCATAATTGAGGACCAAACGACATCATGTCCATCCTCGTCAAAACGTTTCTTTTTCATACGCTACACGTGTAAGTTAAAAAAAATTAACATTAGATAAAAATAAAATAGACTTGTTTCAAAAGGGAGAAAAGAAGATAGCACAATCTCCTGTTCTCATCATTTGAGAGGGAATTTATTCATACATATATTATTTTATTTTATTATATATTATATATATTTTTGTAAAGAAAATTTATTTGACACCATAGGGTCAGTTTATGAAATTTGAAAACATATTTTTCCATTGTTTACACAAACAGTTTATACAACATGGTCAACATGATTCGCGCAACGAAATTTGTTCAACACACAAATTCGTTATTGCAATTCACAGTTTTAAAATCATCAATTCATAATACATTATTAAATACAGTTTAGTCAACGGTCACAACAAGTTTCAAAAATAATGGTACCCACTCATGGATAATGCAAGATAATATCATACACGGGCGAAAGATCCATCCAATATACATCAACATTCACAATCATACAACTCATAATCAAAAGATAATCCTGATCTCATTACCATAATAATAACAATGCTGAGGGTAGTACACGTACAACCAAAATCCCCCAAAAGTTACAAATCTCCGGTTGCGAAACCGATACATCCAATCATGACGAGTCTAAGTTTCTAATACAGGAATCCTAACATATCCAAAAGGCTGCAGTGTTTACAAAAATAAAATACACCCAGCAGCATGAGCTCACTAACTGACACTAGCAGTTTAGTGGCTATACAAGTGGTCATAATCTAAATCTAAAACTCAAAATGAAATACTAATAGGACTACTGGGGTCCTGGTGGTCTTCTCTCCAGTGCTGCAATCCGTCTCTCCAATCCCAAAATGCACCGCATCAATATGCTCTCCCTGCTGCTCATCTTAGTAACTGTAGTTTGTAGCTGCTGAATATGCGTGTCTCTCTGCTGCACATCTATCTGCAAGGCCTGCACATGCTGAGTCAACTCGGCAACCATCTCGTCTCTCTGGGCCGCAGTCTATTGACCCTGCTCAACCTGAGCACCAACCTGCTCCCATCTGTCTACAGCGTGGGCCATCTGGGACACTATCACCTGTACATGTCCCTCAACAACATAGACCCTCGGGCCTAACTCCCTAATGGTAACACCAGCTGCTACCCCTGCATCACTCACCTGGTTAACCCTCTACACCGACTGCCCATGCCCGTACTCTTAGTTACCCAGACGGGTACATAAATCCTCGATCACGAATGGAGGTACAGGAAGCCCTAGGGTTGGGTGAGGGAAAGACGGTCCCTCAGCAACCACAGTAGATGGACCTCCAACCTCATAGACACTGGGTGAGGGCACCGCTAGCATCGGAGGTGGTGTGGTAGGAGCCATCAACCAATCCTCATTTACCTCACAGACGTCCTCCTCGCCAAACCCATCGGAGGAATCATCCTCAAAATCATCATCGTCGAACAGCGCGGCCAAGTCCTCCTCCATATCTATCATCTGAACATCCATATGCCCCTCCACTATATCAACTACCGGAGCAATCACCTGCTCCTCCTCTGCCTCAGCTACTGGCTCAACGACCTACTTAATAGCAGGTATAACCATCTGCTCGTCCACCAAAGCTTCAAGCTCTCCCAGTAAGTAATCATCCGCCGCAAGACATCCATTGTTGTCGTTCGGGTTACCAGCATACCCTGGTAACGGTGCGGGTGCGAAGAAATCATAGGCTGGGTGCGGCTTCTACTAGTCTTCGGGGAAATTAAACACGCGATCCGGCAACAGAGGTTCGCCCATGATACTACAAAAAAGGAAGTACTTATATTAGTAATCATCATACATATTTTTAATTATGTAGAAAAATTATACTCATCACATATCATGATGGTTTTATGACATTGCATTAAATGCATAAAGAGGATTTTAAGCTTTTCGCGAGATGTGAATACTAAGTTACGTATATAAGTCGTTTCCAGACGACACGTTACGTGAGAATAAGTTAATAATCGTTTTCAAAAACAAGGAAGTGTTATGGGATGGCATATAAAAGTGGCACTCCCATTAACCGGAAAATCTCAAAACGATAAATTACGAAACAACATACGTGGTTCAAAATCAATAAGAAGGGTGTTCAAATCCAAAACCAATTAGTACAATTTACAAGTGGGATCGAAAACTAAGTCGAGTCTCGACATCAAAAGATAACAAAGTAAAGTTGCGAAAAAAAGTCTCAGAAATAATCATATAACAACGATGTTTTCATCATATATATCAAAATGATTTTATCATATCGCATCGAAATGTTTAAAGAAATTAAACACTTCGCAAGAAACGAATATCAAAATATGGGATGCCGTATATATATATATATATATATATATATATATATATAATCGGTACTTATATCAAGCGTATCCCACTTGTTACACACATAATATGTAATCAAATATACCACATAAAGCTTCTAAGGATCGGGAACGATGTGAGCACGGATATCGGACAACGGTGAACGACTCGTAAAAATTTTCGAAAACGGTTATAGTCCAGGCGTTGAAAAAGACCTGGTTCGCTATAACCAGTGCTCTTGATAACATTCTGTAACACCCCCAAAATATGATACGCAGCGGAATACAACATTTGGGGTGTTACGTCACGACACAATCACACAAGTCATAACAAACAATTATAAAAGAGATGTTTGTTAAGTAAATTTCACTTATTTCGTTTGAAAAGAATCAGAGTTACATAGGTCCCAATACCAACGTAGAAATTTAATTCTAAAAGTCACAACACGACTTGGTTTCTAAAACATTTCTATCATTTATTGACACAAGTTCACCGAGTCACCGTCCTTGATATCCGCGTTCCGTCCCATCAAAGCCATCAACAGTCATTTACCTGAGATACATGCTTAAAAACGTCAACAAAACGTTGAGTGAATTCATAGAGTTTACAAATAACAGTTAGAACACATATTTGGTTCAACAAAACATATAACATTGCTCGTAAGACAAGTTATAAAAATATTGATTTCCAACTAAATGAGCCCGTGCACCGAAACTTAACACATTCATTCCCGTAGGACGAAATTATGTCCGAGAAGTATGTCACTTCTTCTAATACTAACTACAAAATGTCCGTTTGACAGGGTGGTCACAACTGATTCAAACCCCGGACAGGGTTGTCAAACCCAATAGATCTATTTAATGCATTAGCGTTCACCCACAACAAGGCAATTAACGGCTACACAGTAAAAGGCATATACTCAATAGTGAATGGAATCATATTTAGCATCAAAACATATTGCGTTCTCAATTTAAAAACAAGTATCCCCCTTGCGGGTTTAAAAACATTTAAAACACTTAAAAGCGAGGCTATGAACTCACCTTGATCGAAGCTGAAGATCAATTAATCGAAACAATCCACGGAAAATCAACGAACACGATCACGACCTATCATTATGTCGCTTAATTATTTTATACTCGTAGCATAATCAATGATGTGTACATCGTATCAACATAATCATACATATATATATTCATACATGTGATGAGAAATCATCTTACACCTTAGATCCTAAAACCCCACAATTTTTAAGTGACGATCATTCCTTTATTTATGTCTCACTTAGATTAAAAATATCTCACTTGTAATAATAATAGTGTTCAATTACTTTCACGACATCTGACAAGTTTAGTATTAACCCGTTGACTTTCTAAAGTCAACGTTGGACTTTATTTGACTTTGACTTTTTATACATATTTATTAACTAAGTCTGATCCGGCCAATACGACCCTCTAAATCACATTTTCATGATTCGGACAAAGAAGAGATTTTATGTAAAATGATATTCCGGACAACTGTTTAGTTTTAGCCGAGACCCGAAACTCGACAAAAAATGACCAAAACGCCCCTGCAAGAATCTGCTGGAACTTTGACTATTTTAATAAAAACACGGACTTTGACCATGTGTTTTGACCCGTTATTACTCAATTTTAAAACTAACGAGCCTCGCGGCAAAGTAAAACATCATTCCGAGCAACTTTCGTGTTTCGCCGGAAGGCCAAAACGGAATCGAAAGTGCTCAAAACGAGCATTTAAATTCCTGACAGTGAATACCACTTTTAATAAGTGCTGAAATTTTTAAAAAGAAAATATATATCTTGTTTTCGCTCTAACTTTTTCGTTATTAGGAGTTAGAAGCTCTACCTTATATCAAAACGATCGTATAAGTAAGCTTTATCTTGTTTTAATGTCTGAAATCAGATTTTGTGAAATCTCGACCCCCGTTTTCTGTACTAAACTTTCTGCACCAAATGTATCTTTTGCAATTCACGTCAAAACTCATTTTAGACCAAAAAGCTCATCTAAAATGCCTCTAATATGACATCTAAATTATACTTAACCCATTCAACCAATCGATAACATTATCTAGCCCATTCACGCAAGATTTCCCCAAGTTCATCACATGCATGTATCGAAATCAATTCATATCGTAAAAATAATCGAAACAATTACAAGAGAATACTTACAAGGCTCAAATGAGCTATTGGAAAAATAGCTCGGACTCGACTCGTTCCCTTGTTCCTTTTTGGCGTGACTTCGAACCCACAACCGAACCAAAATCAAAATCGATCAAAGCCCAAAACCAATACAACCTAAACTAATCAACCCAATAATCAATAAACAAAACTTAACACACCCTTGTGGTCTCTCCTTTGCTTCGAACCCACAACCCAACCCGAAAACTTCTTGTTTTAATAATATTTAACCTCACACAAAACCTTATTGCATGTCCTTTTTTATTACTTGGATGATCAAGTTATACCCTCCTAAGTATTATTTGAAAGGTAGAAAAAATCAAAACACCCAAGGGTGTTTGTTTGCTTACTCGTCCGAATCCACAAGGAGAGGGGAAAAGAAAAAACAACTAAGACTTGTTTCTTTATCAATCTAGATCATTTAGTGTGATGTTTTAGTAGGTTTTAAATGATCAAATCTTGAAAATGGAATGTGTATGTGTGTGTATGATGGTGGTCGGATAGAGAGTAAACCAAGGGAGGAGAAAAACAAATTTTGGGACTTATGAGTTTACTTGTACACTAGAAAGGTTTATAAGACACAATCATTAACAATATTGGAAACTCATAAATTTTGAAAAAGTTGAGTGTGTGTGTCCAAGGCCAGCTAGGGGAGGGCTTAGGCATGCAAAAATATTTTTTTTTTCTTTTTATTTGCTTGTATTTCTTTTGTAAACATTTTATTAAAAGTGAGCTTGACACAATTAAATGAAATACGAACCCTAAACGCGAGTTTTGGCCAAGGTCGAGGAACAAAGATGACAAGGTTCAAAATAATAATTTACGACCAATAAAATAATAACGAAGTGCGTCGTAGATTTTTTTATGATACTCTAAACGATTAACGGACGTGCGGTCAAACGTTGACTCGCGAAACGTCAAAAATAAATATTTTAAATTTCCATTCGTAATAAAATACGAAAATAATTAATTACGACAAATAAAATTGTAAACGTCTACGCTCGCTCACACGATTTTATAAAATAATGATTATGACGCCGAATTCGTGATCGTCATACGCGTCGTAAAACTCAGGTTGTTACAACGGGTGAATGTTAAATACAACCTCATTAACTAAGTTTAGACTCTACGAAAGCAATAAAGATAGGATGAGAGTAATGTCATAATCATAGGTTTTTGCAGATTTACAAAAGAATTACATATTTTAGATGTTACACAAGTAATATTTTCAAAAATACTTACAAATTTCGAATTTTCTAGTAATTGGCCTCATGACGTCGTCAGGAGTATCCTGACCCCGTCACAAGTGTCGCGGTGACGGCGTCGCGTGTAAATCGTGACGCCGTCTCCACACTCTGTGAAAATTCACTTTTTGTTTTTGATGAAAAATTTCATGTACGCAATCTTCTAAGTTATTTCCTGTACTAAATACTGCATAAAACCTGAGATTCGACAATACAATCATATGACTCAAAACAAACACACAAGACACACGACATTCCTAATTGCACACCATTATAGTATCCCCCAAGTTGTACGCCAAGATTACAATAATATAAAAATGTAATACCATACACACCCCCCCTATATCAAACCAACCAACACACCCCTCACCACCCCTTTTAATAAAAACCGAACTCCAACCCCCCGCTAATGTGTAAACCGCCAAAAACACCCCACGTCCCACACTCATCAGAATCCCGCAACCGACATTACCTACACGAAAACTTGCATACACCCGCTCTCCGCACCCTACGCTAACCCCATAACACCGAAACCCCACGAACCCATCAAAACCCCGCCCAAAACCAACCCCCCCCCGAAGACCCCCCCGCCGACACTCCCCGAACCAACCAAATAATACCACACCCCCTACCTCCCACCTCCCCCGGTCACCCCTCATCTAACACCCATAACCATAACCACTAGAAACCGCCCATCCCCAAAAGCCCCCCCAAACATCAGAACGACGCAACAACACACCCCTCCAACCTTACGCCCTAAACTGCATCTACCCCCTTCTCACACCCCTAAAAACCACCCAGAAAACCTCCCAAACCTGTGGAAAAACCCAACCAACCACAAACCCCACAACTCAAAACACCCCATAACTATCCCCACCCCCGAATACCACGAACCCCCTTTTTTCAACCCCACAGCCCTGAAATCAAAAGCATACCTCGTCTCATACGAAAGCGTTGTACCAAAGACACTTACCACCATGCATAAAAACGAAGGAAATCCGCGTCGATATAGCCAAAATAAATAATATATAAACCGTATTAAACAATATAATATACAACCACAAACACGCTAAAACAATGTGAAGTAACTAAATCTACAAAAAATGGCCTTTAGAAAATCCAATGAGCTAAGAACATAACACTAACTACGAATAATTAGGTGCATACCGTCAATTCGATGACGCCTTTTCTGTGTATTTTGTGGATTATCAGTAAACTCAAGTTGAGATCATAGCCCCATTTTTACATTTTATGATTACAAGTTTTAGGGTGTAGAAACAAAAGCATTGTTTTACAATTGGACGCAAGAGAACATTTAAAATTTACATTTACCGTGTTTGCCTAATTTAGCGATAACCTATGTCTGAAAAGCCCATTATCATGAACTGTCAATTACTTGTTGTGAGCGCGAATGTTATAAATAGATCTATTTGGGATTGACATCCCCGTTCGGGTGATTAGCTATCACTGGACAAACGAACGTATACCATGTCGGGCGTAAGGAAGTTGCGGGATAGAACATCACACGGTCAATTTTGGCATTTAATATTGCACTTTATACATGTCTAGCTTCATTGTCATAAGCTTTAAGGAAACATACTTACATTTATTGATATTTGGCATCTGTTTGCATTATCATGGGGAAATCTTGCTGTCCTACATTATACATTTTAAATACCGTATGAAAATTCCATCAAACAATATGTTGATGTTTTAATCAGATGTTTTTTTCAGAGTCAATAAGCACGAGGTGCAAGGGATACATTGGTGGTCTTATATTTTAGATGTCATATGCATAAAGATTTGGTTGCATACATTTTGGGATATTTGTGATGAACTTAAATCTGTATTTTGAACAATGAACATGTAAAGCTTCAGGCTTTTGTAATAACACTTTGCTAAATCCAATGTATCAGTTTTAAACGGCTTTTAATGGTCGTTCTTATATATCTTGGTGTTATTGATCATGAAGTACCACCCCAACCATATTCCGCTGTGACCCAAATTGAGGTGTTACAGATTGGTAACATTAGCCGAAGGTAATAGAGAACCAGGTCAAATGTTTTGCTGGACTATAACCGTTTCAAACATGCATTCATCTAAAGGGATTCTCAAGGGACCTATATACTATAATACACTACATGTTGCAGTATATTGTGTTAATACTATAAAGCACCTAAGGATTGATATACATTTTATGGTATAAATGTATATTACTATAAGAGTCTTATATTAAATACTAATATAAGCTATTTTTAATTTTCAGATACAGTCATGTCAGATTCTAAAGATTTCACGGTTACATATACTGCTGTGTCCAACCCATTTGCGGATTTGCCAGATATCGGATCACCGGGAGTCGATGGACCAACCGTGATGCCAGAGGACCCATATGCGTATGTGGTAGCTGCTTTTCAGGCCCCGCCATCTCCTGATTATATGTCGGAATCCTGTAAAACACCGGTAGTTTCATACCACTAGAAGGATGAGATACTTACAGCTGAGAGCATTCCATCCTACTGCTGTTCTCACCTACTGCTGATTCACCATGCTAATGTCCTGAGTCAGATCCTGAGAGAAGGATGATGATGGAGGACCCTGAGGGAGGACCTAACCGATTATCCAAAGCCGACGGAAGAGACGAAGGCGATGATGAGGATAGTCATCCGATGATGACAGAGATGAGGATGTTGAAATGATAGGATGAGGAGGAGGAAGCACAGCTCCTGCGACTCTACAGCTGTTGCTTTCACCAGCCAGTTGATCAAAAGTGCCCCCATCTGCTCGAGGAGACTGAGCAGTTTTGAGTCCGACGAGTCTGTTGCAGGCCAACAAAACTACCACCAACATCCTGCATACCGGGGTTACTGCTAAGATATCGATCCGAGATGAGCACACCTACCACCATTTTGGTAAGACACGGAGGTTGGCCAGACTCCTCGCTATAACCATACTCTCCACACACCATCACCACTTTCCCCATGTACATCACCATTTCCTCAGATTCCTTCTCCACCACTACCCCCGATACTATCTGATTAAGAGTAATTTGTTAACCCTTTTTTATATATAAATAAATATATATGAATATAATACTTATAAATATATAACAAGGATCAAAATCCACAAAATCAATGAAACCGAGAGTAGTATAGGATATGATATCACCCTGGTCTAAGTCCCAATAGAGGATTGAATTGAGAGCGAGATCCGGTTTGATATTGAATGTTTGAATGAAAAAAGATTTGGGAATTGGTTTTCTAAAGCTACAGAAAATGAAAGGCAAACTACACTAAAAAACGAAAATCACACAAATATACTAAAAACGAAACGGGAAGCTAAAAACGACACAACCAAGAAACTAATTTTTCAAATAAGCCTAAACTAATATTTTCACTGTTTAATGGAATAAATTGACTAAAAAGGAAGTATAAAAAAACTAGAACGAAAACGGAGTTAAATTAAGTTCAAAAACGAGAAAACGAAAATCGGGCCCGAGACCCGTGCTTTAAAAACTCAAAATGTGCAAAAATGACCCTATGAAAGTTTTCCTATTTTTCCTAAGTACTATAATGATAAAAGAAAATTTTGAAAAAAAGATTTATATTTTTTTGACTTTTTATTTTATATTTAATAATAAAAAAACAGTTTTAAAGAAAATAAATGATAAAAAATACTAAACTATTTTATAAAAATTTGAAAAAAATACAGAAAATACTTTGAAGGATGTTGGATGCAAGAAAAATAAAAGGGGAACGATTGGCTTATTAAATAAACTAGGAAAAAGCCCTAAAGGGCTGAAAGCTTATTGGGCTTAACAAGCTCCTTTAAGAATTACTTTAAAGAACATCTACCAATAGAGCTATTTAGCACAGCAGTAGAAGGGTGTGTTATAAAAGGTATGGTTGATGGGTTTAGATCCCGATTCGAGTCTTGCTCACTCGGTTGGCCATCCCAAATCGCCAACAATTTTTTATTTCTCATTTTTTTTTACAACTTTTTGAAAAAGCTAAAAATAAGCAACTTTAAAAAAGGAAAATTTTTTGTAACTTACAAATAAGCACGAAATAAGCTAAAAGACAGGGTGGCAGTTTGCTATTTGTGCACCTAGTCCTAAAGGGCTTAAACTAGCAAGGCTTAAAGGCAAGTTAAGCTAGGGAATAAAAGATAAGCTAAACAGATAATCCAAATAAGCAGATGCAGAATAAAAAAAGCAAGAATAAGCAAAGCAAATAAGCTCAAAAGCAATAAGCAAAGGCAAAAACTAGGCAGACTTAACTTTTTTATACTAAGACTAATAATGGCTAACTGATAAGCTAATTTAGGGGCAAATAATTCAAAGACCCAAAAAACTAAGCTAAGGAAAATAGTGAGCTAGACCTAATAAGCCAAAGTAAACTAAAAATAAGCAAAAGAGACAGATAGATAAGCCAGAAAACCTAAATAAGCTATAAGCCTGAGGGTGCATACACAACAGTCCTAAGGGCTCTTTTTGGCTTAAAAATAAGCACTAAAAAGGGGGACCTAAGGCTTAAGCTTATAAGGGCTTAATCACTATCTTAAGGGCTATCTAAAAATGCAAATAAATCAAAATTTGGAACTCAAATAAGCTAAAAAAAGGCTTGGAAATAAGCCTGTTTGCAACCAGGGCACTATATTATGAAAAGTAAAAAGCGACCAAGTGGTCAGGCATAATAAATAAGCCCCATAAAATAATATTAAAATTAAAAATAAAGTCAAAACATAAGGAAAAAGCTTGAAAGAGCTGTGCATCAAAAATTTGAAGTTTTAAAAACTAATCTAACCTGCTGATAATGATGAATGAAAATGGGGCTTTTACTTGGAAAATGACTTAACACCAAGCTTGACAGTTTTGACTCAAAGTAAAAGAGAACCAAAGAACACTTTAAAAACTAATTTTGACACTAAGAAATGGACTTAAAACAAGGGTCAAAGAATGATTTGAAAGCTTAAATCCAACAGCTTATGTAACCTATTTTGGTCCAACAGGTTGCAATGGTCTTTTTAGAAAAAACTCTTAAAACTACCTCCTGACTTAAAACTTTAAAAAAAGACACAAAATTACGTAGAATAGCTTGTTAAAACTGACCCAAGTGACCCAAATTGTTTTTGTGACTACTTGTGAACCCCGTTTTTATCGCGCTTGACCCTAACACTCCCCTTAAGAATTGAAAATGGCTTTTAAAGGCTGTTCAAAAGGGTTTATAAAAGCCAAGTTTTTGAATAAATATGGCCAAAGAGTCAACAATTGGCAAAAATAAGGCAATTAGGCAAAGCAAAAATAGCACTGTCAAAACTAGAAAACATAAGAGAAACACACAGATTTAAGCAACAATGGGCAAGTTTAGGCACAAATACTTACACACAAGGCATAAAAACAATAAAAGAGCACAAACAAGCAATGACAAATACAAATAAGCAACAAATAAGCAGGACTAAGCAAGATAAGCAGATGAACAGTAACAATAAGCTTAAATGCAAAAAAATGAAAATTTTAAAACTTACAAATGTACCTAAGCTTAAAGGTAAAGAACACAAGCTCTCAATAAGCAAAAATTACAACCTTGAATGCTTCCATAAGCTCCTAAAAACACCAAAAATGCTCCCTTGCCCAACTTCTTTTCTTCTTTGACATTTTTTCCTTTCCCCCCTTTTTTTTAGATTTTTCTTTCTTTTTTTTGGACACAAATGAAACAACTTTTACAAAAGACTTTTGATGTCTCAAAAGCTTAAACAAGAGCTATTTAAACAACAATAGTTAAGTGACAAGAGAGCCAAATAACAATATTAAAAGAAGACTTTAAATTTCCATATACTTAAATATGACAAGTATTTAAAAACTGTAAATTTAAAAAGTGACAGTTAACTTAAAATGCAATATAATTAAAAAAGGAGGACAAACTGTTGTCCAAACTTTTTTTTTTCTTACAAAAATTTCGAACCAGTGTCTCCCTAAACTATTACATGAATTTGATATATTAAGGTCTTGATCTCTCCTTTTGTTTCATCATAGAGACAGCTGGTTGAAAAGCGTAAGCATAGTCAAATTATAAAAATATATATATATAATATAAAAATATATAATATACATATATATATATTATATATATATATCTAAATAAATATATATATTATATAGTATTAATCCCGTGAAAATTACTTCTCAAACAAGAGAAATAAAAGGATAAAATCTCACTAAAGAAAACACAATATGTATATTTTTAACCGGGAAGTATTTCTTCTCGGGTCGTATCCCAACGAAGTCGTGAATGAGATTTGGTAAATATTCAGATTCGATGTTAAGAATAGTTTAAAGGATTTTGAATTTTGAAATTACACTAAAACGAATGTTAATGAGCTGAAATTATTAAAATCTAAGGCACTACTATTATAAACAAATTACTAAACAAAAATCACAAATTTAAAAAGAAAATTTTAGGAAAAAAGAATTATAAAATTTAACTATATTGAATTTTTAAGATAATTTAAAGAAAAATTGAATTAACTAAAATGACACTTTTCTAAAAATATTTTAAAAAAAATCACTAAAATTTCATTTCATTTTTCAAAATACAGAATTAAAAAGAAAAATTATTGCATAACAGAATTATAATTTTCCATTATTTTCTATTTTCTATTATTTATTTAAGAAAGAAATTACTTAAAATCTATTTTAATTTCTAGAAAATACAAATTTTACTGGAAAAATAAAGAAAAATGGTTTTTAATAACTAGAAAGGTGCAGAAAACAAATGGAACAAAAATGCCCAAATTTTATAAACTAATTGAACTCTAATTTTGCCTATTAAAGTATAAACCCTAATTTTTTAAAACTAATTCTAAAAATATTAAACCTAATTTATTGAACCTAGAAAGACAGGGTAGAAAATGAAACAAAAGAAAGTAAAGGGTAGGCGGGGTAATTAACTCGAATTTACACTATAGTTAAAACGGGTAACCTTATACTATTGAAAAAGTACCAAACAAACCTTACGATTATGCTTATTTTTGGCTTATTTGAAAAGTGAAAATAAGCAAAAACTCAAAACATGAGAGTTAAAGTTGAGCTTTTACTCTACAACTTTAATAAAACACCTTGAACTTTTAACAACTGAATAAGCTAGAAAATTAAGCATCTTAATCTGTTCTACAGAAACTAAGCCTTAACTAATTTTTTCAATCTTTAGCTTATTTCTAGCTTATTTCTAAATGAAAATGAAAACCACAAGAAGCTAAATGAAGTCTAAGATGTGTACTATAGATTTCTAACAAGATATAAGCTACTAGGGAACAAGAATAACAAGAAATTTGTTATTGAAAAGTGAATGTTCAGCTTATTGACTGAAATTAAGTAAATCTTAATAAGCTAACTAGCTTATTACTAAATTCTAGAAAATGAAATTTTGCAAATAAGCTCTCCTATGATTATTGAACTAACCTAGATAAAAGGCTTTTTAAAGTAACAACTAGAAATAAGAAATCAAAAAGAATATAAGCTAGAAATCTAAAGTGCTGCTATACTGCTTTTGCAGGTACATTTAAGCTAATCTAAAGCTTATGAATGAAAGTTAAAAGATGAATTATAAAGAACTAATAGAGTACAATTAAAATGCTTAATACTAGATTCTAACTCCTAATTATAAGTGCTAGAAAGAAGCTCTAAAAATGATAAGCAATAGCAGTATTAACTAAGTTAATACTGCCTTTGCTGATGTAAATGACCAAAACTTACTTGCAGGCTAAATTTCTAAAGTGAGAACTTGTAAACCAACTAACTAATTGTATCTAAGTGTACACTAACCAACATTGACTCTAAAATGCTTGTTAAACTCTTAAATCTAAAAACACTTTACACTTAAAACTGCCCTGGTGCTAAAACACTATTTTTGAACTATAAACTTTGAAATTCTACAAATTAAGTTGCAACACCTATTTAAAACTTGATAACTATGCAAGTCTAAACTATGTAAAGTGAATTGACAGAGTTATGTTGACTCTAAAGGTCAAAATCACTTTAACCCAAACACTCCTTATCACTAACTGTCCAAACTAATTTCTTCTTAAAATCTATTTTAAAACTAGAAATGTTAAAACCTTATATCTACTCACTCTTATACTAACCTAATAAAACTATTTAAGCTCTAAAACCTACAGCTTATTAACAGGAATAAGCTAGTTCTTCAGCTAGCCTATTATACTAAGATGACAGAACTAAAGGAAAAATTGAGATTAAACAAATTTTAACTAATGAAAACTTAAAACAGCTAGAGAATAAGCCTAAACAAACATGTTTGAAGAGAAATGAACAAGAATGAATAGCAATTAGCAAATGACTTAAGCTAAAATTAAGCTGAGATGAAATTTAAGCAATGAAACCTTGATTTATGTAGTCTCAGACACAAGGTCACTCTTTCTGAATGAGTGACCTTAAAACTCAATTACCTAATGTGGCACCTTGCCTCTAAACCAAGAGCTTAAAGCTATAAGCTCAATAAGCTGAATTTAGCTTATTCTTCCTCAATGCTTCCAAATTTGAACTTAATTGAACAATTGTGAACACTAATAGACAAAAACAGTATTAAAAAGCTTTTAGTGATATTAGAACACTTTTAGAACAAGAGAAAACTCAATAAGCTAAAATTAGCTTATTGCAAGCTTATTATGTAAAACAGCTTATTTCATGAAAGCTTAAACTCAAACTCAATTAAACTAACTTTATTACTTTTAAAAGGAGAGTACAAGATTCAAAACAGGAAGTACAACTGAATAGCAAGTTTAAAAGCTTAAGTGAAAACGATGAACAGTACATAGTAAACGAAAACTGAGAAGAGAAAGTTACAAAATAAACTGACTAAAACTCTAACTACTCCCTCTAAAACTCTCTTACAAGCTTATTTATAGATGAGAATGATGAAAGGATGAGAAACTCCAAGTCCTTCTAAGCCATTGGATCTCAATGTAAGCCGTTGGATCCAAATCGTGAGGTGTTCGGACCAATTAGAGGTTGCCACGTCATAGAAATGACGTGGAGGTGGTGTAAATACGAGGTGGAGTGAGTGTGGGAAGAAACGGGAGAGATTGGAGAGGTTGGGTTTGATTCGATTTTTGGGCGGGAAAGACGGTTATAGGTGGTTAGGAGAAATTTGACCCGCGTGATGTTTGAAACTTTGGGTTATTTGCAAAAGTGGTCCTTGTGTTTCATTTCCACAATTGTAGTGTAAAACAAGTTTGAATGTTTACACTTCTGGCCCTTGTGTTTTCTATCTCCTTTTTCCCTTTATAAACCAACTTTCTATCTTTGACATCTTTGGTCCTTTGACTTCAAAACATCCAAATGAGCCCTTGATCTTTGCAAACTTGTCATTATTAATCCTTTGACTTCAATTGGGTTTTTATTGACTTTCTTCTCTTGTTGTCGGGCTGATCCGGCTTTGATAACTTTTCATCAAATCTCTCTCTTGTACTTGTCTCTTCCGTTTCTTGTCGGTTTTTGCTCGTTTTGACTTTATTATCCTTTCCTGCACGTTAAGACACAAAAGCACACATATTTCTATCTTTTGGCATGTTTTCTTGGCTTTTATTGGCAAAATCCCAGGTATTTATTGTATACAATTTAACACTTATCAATTCACTTTGTTCGTAAAAACCCTCTTGTTTATATTGTAAATAAAGTTGTCATTTAAAATGTATACTTATAGTTATTCTAATCTAGATAAATTAATATGATTAGATGAAACCTTGAAAAAAGGTTGCCTTTTGCACCAGATAGTGAGACCAATGAACCTCCTTTGAGACCTTATCAGCTTTGGAAGAAAGCTCGTTATGAAGAGGCCCTTAGAAAAAGTGACCAAATGCATCAAAATTTTGAGAAGAGCTCCCTAACAATGAACCATAAGTTGGATGACATAATAGAATTTCCCCAGTCACAGCCTAAGAAAACATATGAGGATTTATAATGTGAGATAGTTATGGTTAAGATACCTAGGTTCATGTCATGGTTAGGTTCTACCGATGCATATGATGAGCCTATAGGTAGTCTAGGTATGATGGATAATGAGGTAGGAAATACAAGCCCACAAATTACCCCACAAATCATACCATCATTTGAGGAATACACATCGCCCGTGACTTACACAAAAGAAGTAGAAGAGACTTTAGGAACCCCTATGGAGGTAGAACCTTTGGACCAAATGAAACTAGAGGATGTAAGTTTGACTAATCATAACATTTCTCTTAGTTCTAGGGAAGTTCTTATTTTTGATGAACCGGAGCCTTAACTACAACCCTTTCCTAGTTGTCCATCCTTAGATGTAAGTCTAGGAGAAAGAGGCCCCGAACCACCTATCAAATCGCATAGTCCGGATAGTTTTTGGATGAAGGTAGTAGATAGTTTAACCATTCATACAC
>BQNB010075242.1:3588-31535 GCA_026074375.1 Tanacetum coccineum | reverse complement strand
GCACTGAAGCGTACACCTTCTTTTCTTTAAAGCACGGGTTATGTACTGAAATGTACACAAGCTATCAAATGAAGCTCGGCTTTCATACTGAATTATACGAAAGCCATCAGTTTAAGTTCGGGTTTCGTACTGAATTATACGAAAGCCATCAGTTTAAGTTCGGGTTTCGTACTGAGTTATACGAAAGGCATCATATTAACTAAAAATCTTTTTGAATTTTTTTATAAAATTTGGTATAAAAGAAAATCTTTTTGTCTTTTCTAAAATTTATAAAAGAAAATCTTTTTGAATTTTTTCTAAATTTTTATAAAAGAAAATCTTTTTGGATTTTTTTTATCAAATTAAACAACAACTTTTGGTACCCACCTAAGCACGTTGCTAACGGGTTTACCATATTTGGAGATCCAAATGTAAGTTGCGTCAATTTGATGCATAAAGGTTGAATTCCAAGAAGATTTGAAACCCGGTGTTTCATTTTGAAATAGATTTCTTGGAATCAACGGTGATTTAAAACTCTTGTCATTTGTCCAATTTGACTTATAAAACCTTGATGTTTCATTAGGAGTTTTAAAACTTCTCAAAGGTGTAAACATCGTTCTGAAACTCGATGTTTCATTCGATGTTTTAACCTTTGAGGAAGACGAAGATTTCCATTTATTGTTGAAACTCAGTGTTTCATTTTGAAAAATTCTTTTCGAAATGAATGGAAATCTTACATCTTTCACCTTTTTCAAAATTGAATCATCTCTTTTACGCATTGAAAACATTTCATCCCTAGAATACTTTAATCGTTTGGAAATGTTTTCATTTCTTTTCCACACTTGTTTTGAACTTTCATTTTTCACATGATTTTGAGAAGCAAATATTTTGGATGAATGTTGTTTCTTCAAATACTTCCTATCTTTTTGCAAATAATAAGTAGTAAATTGAGAAACCTTTTTCAAAATCGGTTTTGAAGATTCACCCGTGTAAATCTTATCCGAAACATTCACTTTTGGAATTGATTTTGTGAAAACTTGTGAAACAACCTTTTTCTGTTTTATTGAATCAAACAATCTCTTGTAATGCATTTTCAAATCATTGTTCTCTTTTTCAAAATTTTCACAAGAATTTTCATATTTTTCTTTCAACACACTATATGATGTTCTTAAATCATTGTTTTCCTTTTGCAACGAAGTGTAATTTTGAGATGCCAACTGCAATTTTAATAAAGCATTTTCTTTTTCAAGATTTGCAAAATAAGTCTCAAATTTGTCAGTTCTTCTTGAAAGCTCTATTTTGACATCATCAAAATCTTTGACTCGTTGTGCTAAGTCCTTTTCCAACTTTGAAATCTTATTCTCAAACACCTTTTTCTCTTCATCAAAACGTTTTACTTTATCCCCCATTTCCTTTACAAGTTCTAAATTCTTAGTCTCAATCTTTTCAAAAGACTCCAGCACTTCTTCTTCCTAACTCAATAATAATCTTTTCTAAAATCCACAGGTTGGAACATATGGTTTTGAGTGAAACTTGTTTGCTGAAACGGAGAATCAATTTTTTTTTTTTCAAATCACTGGATTTAATATCTTCATGAAAATAATCATCCAAAAATTTTATCTTTTCATCCACGTAACTTGCATTCAAACTTCCATAATCATATGCAAACTCAATTTATTCTCTCTGCCACTTTTAAATTTCTCAATATTTCCAAAGCATCATTCCGAATGAGTAGAAATATCGGAGTATACCCTAGACCAATAACCTTCTCATCATTAAGACTAGTCTCCCAATCGTTGCTTTACAAAAATAATCTTGGATTTTCAAAACCTATTCCTTTCGACCAATACATACAATTTATATCCTTTGAAAGCATGAACATATGTATGTCTGATTCGTTTGTCCGATTTTATGAATTTGTTTTCACAATCATTCATCTTTTCCAAACACTTTTCAATTTCCTAAATCCTTGTTACGCACACACTCTTCAAATCATCTAAAATTTTCGTTTCCGTTTTTTCTGAACATTTTCTCTTGAAGCCTTAGAACATTATATCATACTCAACGTAACTGACGACTCATCTTAATCAAATAAAAATCTCTGTTCATCCAATCTTTTTTCCTATGTTGCTTAACATATCACCAAGAGCAGAATTTTATCTAATCATGTATTGATATTCTTTCTTCGCAAGTTTAGCATATTGGTCTTGACATTCAAGTGAGTATCAATCACTACATTTTTGACTTGAGTTGTGCTTGCTAAAAAGTTCCGTTTGAAAGCAAATCAACATTTGTTTTCTTCAACACTTTTATTTGTTCAATTAAATTCAGATGTTTTTCTCCTCAAAAGTGTTACTTGATCTTCAAAACATCATAATTTTACTTGTAAATCCTTGTTTTGATTTTCTAAATCTTTGCTTTGTTGATTCGCTTTCTCAATACGTTTCTGACATTTAGCAATCTTGTGGTTAAACTTCTTAATCAATTTATCAACTAAATGATCTTTGTCTTCAGAATCATTATGATCAACTTCTAATCTGACTTAATCATGATTTGTTGAGATAACAATAAGATTTTCATTCAAATTCACTAGCAAATCAAATTGCATCATGAAAAATTTCTTGATCATCCATATATTGTTCACAAATAAACAAAACAATAGAGATATCATTAATATTCTAAGTTTTTATATTCAGATACCCACTTTCAAAATCGTGTGTAATAAGATACCTCAGCAACTGTGTTTCTTCTACAGATGATGACTTTCCTCAGAATCTGAAAGAACAATTTCCCATTTTAGCCATGAAGACCCTATTTGTCAATGATCTCTTGATTGAAACACAACTAGAACTCCATCCAAGCTGTGGTCCTCAGCCAAAAGTCAGTTGTTCCATCACAATCTTTCTTAGGCTAGCGAACATCTTGTCCATGTAGTGATGTAGTCATTGACCTTTGCTTTCTTGCAGTCTTTGCAAAAATTTCCCTTGCCTTTCTTGCAATTATAGCACTTAACTTTGCTCATATCCCGTTTCTTCTCATCCACTTTCTTATCCTCTTTCTTTTCCTCTGACTTCACGTACTTTGGTTTCTTGTTTGCTGAAGAAGAAGCTGAAGAAGTTCTCAAATTGTTGTTTGTTGGCTTAGCCAAAATATCTTCTTTCGAATTAAAAGCTTTTGCTACCGAACGCGGTAATCCTAATTCAATCACTGAATATCTTCAATCACACCTTCTTCAAACACTGAATGAACTGCAACATTCTCTTTGCGTTTGTTCACTTTGTTTCTCAGCAACCAATGCTAATGAATCTGAATTAACCATAACTGCTTTCTTTTTATGGCCCATTGCTTCATTTACATCCCTTGGATTTTGCTTTCAGAATTGTTGTAAAAGAGCATCAATATTGATATCCATAAGGTTCTTGGTTTCCTCAACAGTGAACCAAACTGTTTTCCATCCTGGTTGCAGATTGTTTAGAAACTTGTAATTCAACATCACAATTATCTTTTTCATGATAACCACACTCATCAATCATAAATCAGCTTGTATAAGTATCGAAGATAATTATCACGCAATTTGTTCTCACTTCATTAGCTTTGAAAGACTCATACACATATAAAATTGCGCCTTTCCTATCTTGTTCGCCCATAACTCAGAACCACGCATATCCTTTCAAGAGCAACCCATAAATCTTTAGCAGTATCGTTGCTATCAATAAGAGAATAAATGTCATTTGGAAGCCCTTGAATCAAAAGAGAATTGCAAGACGATCAATCTTTCGATTCTTTATCTCTTCCGCAGTCCAAAATTGGGGGGACCATAAGAATAGGAGGTCATTTGGTGCTTTCCAGCAAGTGACACTAGAGCAACAACAGGCAATGGGTGATCACCATTCCGAATAGAATTAATCATTCTTCATCACATCCGTTTGCTCTTCAAAAAGATATTTCATAAACCGTTCAACGTAACCACTGGAGATATTCACCCCGATATATACAACGGAATCCGCATTGTCAAACCAACCGTAATCACGTCTCGACTCATCTTGTCTCGAACAAAAATCCCGGATTAGACAAAACGAATAATCCGACAAGCTTGCTCAATTAATCACCACAAACTAACTAACTTGCGCAAACAAAAAATTATTTAATTCGCAAGAAGAAAAAATTCGTAGACTAAAAAATTATCACTAAAAAAATATTTAACACAAAATGTTAAAAAAATTTTTTTTTTCCGGCCCATTATCATCATTCGGAGTACAAACCTTCAACTTGAGATGAGTAACGGTTGATTAAAACACAATAAGGAAGAAACTTTGCAAAACGTTTCACTTTTAGATGCACTAACGGTTGAAAGAGGCCACTAAGGACTTAATGTGAAACTACCTTTCAACAAAGAGTATTAATTATGCAACAAGGACTTGTGGTGTAATTGTAGTAAACATGTAGGGGTTGCATGTGACAACTTTCAATTCTTGGCAATTAATAAAAATTTCCCACAATTTATTTTCATCATGTTCGTTTGAAATTTTATAAAAAGAAGGGGGGGGGGGGGGGGGGGGAGGGGGGGGGGGGGGGGGGGGGGGGGGGGGCAACGAATAACTTTTTGATCTTTTAACTCGATCGGTTATCGTTGGTGAAATCCGAATATACCGAACGATGATCGAACGACGACACAACACGATGATATAAGTCTTAAGAGACCCCGTCGTTTAAAACCGTATAATTCTAAATCCGTAAAACGAAAAAGGATTAAAAATCGTGTATGTTTATTGGTATTGTCACCGTATCGGTTTTAACGAGTCCAACTCGTTCGATAACTCTTTGAGATGAATGATGTTTCTTGATCCTTTGCCTACATTCACACTCGTTCGGGCTCTTCAAAATTTTGCTCGTTCGTTTCTAAGTGTTGAAGGTTCGTTCAGACCCAAAGGGAGAATGCACTCGTCGGGAGGAGGTCCTAGTCATGATGCTCGTTCGTAGTCCACCCCACCCCCCCCCCCCCCTTATTTTTTTGGATTGTTTACTCGTTCGGATTATTGATGATCATCATGGTACTACGATCGAATGTCAATAGTTCACACTCGTCTCAGATTGAAACTAATGGGATACTCTTTCGGCAGTGGCTACTCTATGAAAAACAAACTCGATCAAGGTACTACCCCTCCCACCTCCTCACCCCGCACCCCCCCCGCCGCCCATGGAAGGCTTGAACTCCGTTTCGATCGAGGTTGGGTAACCACCTTGGCAAAATACAAACACTTGTTAGGGGGGGCACCGTATTTCTTTTCCTCACTTTCACACCAGTGATTGTTTTGTGTTATCGTACCACAAAGCCGTGACACAAACTAAGCTACCCACACAGGAGATATAAGCACAAAAATAATCTTGAACCACAAATAAGCTTCAAAAAGCTGTGTTTAAACCACAAATCAAAGTTACCATCTCATAAAAAAAATGAAACTGAGACGATAGAAAGTTTTCAAACACTAAAAAATAATAGTCCCCTTCTTTTGAACTTTGCAACCACAATAAACCACGAAAGAAAGAAAGAAAAATAAAAGTTTTTTGTCTCTTTGTTTTGTCTTCCAGTAGCAGCCAAGAAGTGAAAAAAAAACCAAAAAGATTGACACAAGTTGAATTTTTTTTTTGTGTTAAGACCTCTTTTTGTTTTTTAAAAAAATAAGCCGAATGTATTAAGCTTAAAAATGTCCGAATAAGCTCAAAAAAATACCACAAATAAGCAAAATCTCAATCTCACAAACACAATCAAACACTAAAATAAGCACTAATCCGCAATCATTGGCTCTTGATACCACATATTAACCAATAGATCTTGATTGATGATTAGTGTGTGAAGATCAAGGTGTAATTAGTGTGTGTGTTTAGAGAGAGAATTACCTAACTTGCCTTTTGATTAAATGAAGTTGTTACATCTAACCATGGCATAAATTACTATTTATAGCCCTTGGTTAGCTAGTTGACTAAACTTTCCTTACTTAACATATTTAGTCCCTGCACTTTATAATAGTGCTTACAAGTAGAACATTTCTTTATTTTTAACAAATATACTTACCTTGATTATGCCTCTAATTTTCTACTTGAAACTCAAAGCTTGATCCTCCTTTGATTCCAATAGGGGAATTAACCCTAATAATAACTAATTAGTGCTTAGGATCATAATTTAATAGCCTTTAACATTATACTCAAAATTTATTACAAAAACCCTAATTTTCGAATTGAATAATTACTTACTTGATGAGGGGAAAGTAATTAGAGATCCCTAATTGGTGGTTTATCCGCTCTTCTTGATCAATTACTCCAATTAGGCAAAACCCTAGAGTTTTATCCCCCTTTTTACTTCTAGTTGGTGGTCGACACACAAGAAACACACCCACACATACTTACTGATTTTTCTGGAATGTCTGGTTTTTCTCATCTTTTTTATATTTAGTTATTGAAGTTTACCTTATTGGCAAAACTAGCCCCTCAAATCCTATTCTTCTTATTTTAGGCACTTGTCTTTAAATAACTTTAGACTTTTTTATTCTAACTTATAATTTTATCATTTTCTTATAAAATACATTCTAAACAATTAAATACTATTATTTATATTATAAAATAATACCTCGACAGCTACGAGTACCCAATCACCCACATCATACTTTATGTTTGACCTGTGTAACCTTCTGCAGTCCACCTTTTGAACATCTTATGCACATGTTTATTTTAGTTTGTTGGTAGAACATTTTTCTTGAATAGATGATCCACTGTATATACATATCTTCATTCTAATAGAACAGTGGTTTAATATGCAGAGTCATTTTATTCTTCTCCTCAAGGTCTTTCTAATGTTAAAGTTCCACTTTCTATGCATAAATTCACATTTTGCACAACCCGCATTCTTCCATTTACGCCATTTCCACATATAAAGATTCATGAATCTGCTCTAAAATTTGAAGTTAGTGTGGCTTTTTATTTTCTTCTTAAGCCATTTCCATGCATCAAACTCCAAACGATTAAAAGTTATTGCATTCTTTGTACCTCTATCTAAATCTCCTAAAATATATGTATATAAAGCATCCCTTTTTCTTCTATCCAGGACATCCACCTACTCACCATGTGTTATGTTATCCAGATTAGTCTTTTTTGAATGTCTTGTTGATGACCCTCTCTTCACTCGCCTAACCACACATGTAATAATGTATTGATTCAAAAGATCATCACCATCATGAATGCATTCTAAAAATCTATAAACATCAGGACCACGAGTAGAAATATCACCACCTTCATTCTCATAGTCTTGATCTTCATCTTCACACCTCATATCATGTGACATTTCCCTCAACAAGGTGAACAACTAAAACAAATTCATAAACTTTCTTTGTGTTCTCCATCTTGTTCCTATCATCACTCTATTTTTGTTTAACCTTTTTGTTGAAAGTGCTGTGCGCAATCTTCTCACTTAGTTTTCACAACATCATCCACATCTGTTATCCTTAATTTATTTATATAAGTCGAACAAGAATTCATCGTCACTTTGTAACTAATAGCTGTATATTGTCCTAAGGCTAGTCGGGTTCAACGGGGGCCCCCCTTTTTTTAGGACTTTAAGCTAATTTGTACCCATGTTTAGGCTAACAGCCCAACACAACCAAGCCTGGCCCAATAAGAAAAGCCCACGAGCCACTCTTGGCCTTGGACTATAAATATCACCCTCTTAGCATGTTAGGAGGGTGTTGGTTACTATTTTTCTCACATAGTAATCATCTATCTCTCTTCCTTCTCTATAGCTTTCTCTCTACTTTCTTTCTCTAAACTTCTTTCTCTTTTCTTTCTTTTCTTCTTATTTGGTTCGTCTTATATGTTGTTTATTGGTTGCTTATTAGGTTGTGATATGGACTAGCTTATTTGGGATAACAAGTGGTATTAAGAGCCAAGGGGTTTTTGGTGATTCATAGTTATGGTTCGTGTGTGTTTTTAAGCCACAAGAAGAGGCTTTTTAGAGCTTATTAAGGGCTTGTTTTTTCTTGTTAAGGAACGGTTTGGTATTTTAAGCTTTCTTTTCATCTTCTTTTAAAGCTTATTTGTAGTTTTTGAATAGAAAATCTTGTTTCAAAACTTCTCTTGTTTTGTTTTTTGAAAAAACCATTTGAAAATATCTACAAAAAAGTGGTAACATTTTCACCGCCTCAAATAATCAAAAAGTTAGTATTTTTATGTTAAACTTTCCTTAGATCATCCTAGTTTTCAAAAGAAATCATTAAAAAGTTCAAAAGTGTGTTTTAGTGCTAGAAAAAATGTACTATTTTACCCCGGTTCAGGCGATTTATTACCGCTATTATACAAGCGATTATACGCGTGATTTATAACAGCGATTTAAACGCGTGATTATATACAGGAGATTTTTATACGCGAGATTTATACATGCGAATTATCCACGTGATTATACAGGCGATTTATACGCGTGATTTATAACAGCGATTTAATACCGTGATATAATACGGCGATTTATAAGGGTAATGTATACAAGGAGATTTATACCGGTGATTTATACAGGTGATTTATACCATTCAACTTGAGAGATATACAACATTCAAAGTTAAATCAAACACACACAATCACTTCATAAACTTAAGATACGATATCCATTCACAACAACATCAAAATGTCAAATACCAATAACAACATGCAAACTCAAACATCAAGTGCTCTTCACAATGCCATCATGGATGCAGGTGGTAAAGATCGTCCACCAATATTAGCACCTGGTAATTACGTTCAGTGGAAATCCAGAATCAAGAGATACATCAACACCAAAGCTAACAATGAACTCATCTACTATTGTCTCCAGAATCTACCCTACAAATTCAAATGGACTATAAGACTAATCCAGGTGCAGAAGTGAGTTCAGAAAACCACTACAGAAGGGTACATGGCAGAACTAAAATAGAACGTGTTCACAAAGACATAAGAACCAATAGGATTTGAAGCTGAAAGTTTTCAAAGAATTCCACAAGGATAGAAATAGTATCCTACTCCACAGTTTGAGCTGTCCACAATGCATGGAGATGTGGAAGCAATTGAAAGGTTGTAAACAGGTGTAAATAAATCAATGTATCAAGGACGTTGAAACCAATTTATATTAGGAGGTTTTTGGAAAATCACATCACGGGAAATGGATGAATCACTTGAAAGTCGTATGACTCAAGGTTTTATAAGATGATGAATGAGCTTGTCAGCAATCAGTGTGAAAAGTTTACTATCATCAAGTGAATAGATCAGCTCTTACTAATCAATTACAACCAAATGGCAAAGGTTTAATGACCCATGTTCAGCAGAGTACAAGAAATTGAAACTGTCCCTCCTACCACACATTTTATAACATCCTAAAGCAACACCAGAATGAATTCAACGAGATAAGAGCTGAAAGACTAGCACGTACTGCTAATCCACTTGCACTTGTTACTCAACAACAACCAGCTTACCATCCAAATCACTACACCAAACATTCCTTAACTATATCACAACAAGCTGCTACCAGAAACAGAGGAAAATAATTGTCAACTCTCCTTCACCCACTTATGATCAAGAACCTAAAATGGTTGTTGAAGATGATGCATTGTCAAAGGAGAATGAGATTGATAAACTCATGGCTTTAATTTCTCTATCATTTAAGAAAATCTACAAACCTACCAACAACAACCTCAGAATTTCATCAAACACCAGTAGAGCACATCATGATAATACTCCAAGAATCAATAAAGGAACTGGGTATAATAATCATAGGGTAGATTAATGATTGCAGGGCTAGGATATTGGACACAGTTGGAGTAGTCAATATGGATTCAGTGTTATAAATGTAAGGAATATGGGCATATAGCAAAGGAATGTCAAAAACCAAAACGGGCAAAGGATGCAGCTTATCACTAGGAGAAGATGCTATTGTGTAAGCAAGAGGAAGCTGGAATCCAGTTGAGTGTTGAACAAGTTGATTGGAGGGATGACACTGATGATGAACCTGAAGATCAAGAATTGGAAGCACATTATCTGTACATGGCAAAGATTCAAGAGGTTACTCCAAATGCTGCTGATAATTCTGGACCCATCTTTGATAGTGAGCTGTTGCAAAAGGTACAAAATGATAATGATAACTATAATGTGTTTGCCAATGACAGAGAACATCTTGAGCAACTTGAATCTGTTGATGACACATATTTGGAAGAACAAGGTGATACTAACAAGGTGAATCTATTGATTCATTGGATATGAGTACTAATGGAGAAATGGTTGACCAGGATGATGATGATCTTGCTAAAGAACGTGATTTTGCTTGCAGTCTTTAATTGAAAACAAAAATGGTGACATTGAAGACAACAAAAACCATAATTATTTTTTGAATCACAAACAAGACTTTAATTGATAAAATTGAAAAGGTTAAAATGAGAGTTCAAAACCAAAATAAAAGTTAGGAACATCAAATAACCATTTCAAAGAAACAAACAATGAACTGTCACAGACTAATCAATTGATGTTCAAAGACCTTAAGAAGTTCCAAGTTGAACTTGATAGGTATCATGATGTGAATTATGCATCAAAGATGGAAATTAATTTTGCAAAAGCTAAAGGAGATTTAATGTCATACAAAATGGAATCTCAAAAATCACTTAATGAACATACTCGAAAAATAAATGAATAAATCAAATGAATTTAGAAAAGAAAAAGGAGCTGTTGCACAAACAAGAAACCAACTCATAATGTCACAAAGAAAAAGAGACTCCAAAAATAAGTATTTACAAAACTCGTTAAGACAAAGAAATTAAAACGGTCATATGCTTTAGAAAACAAGGTCAAGGTATGGATGATATATGAGTAATATAAAACCGGACACATCATTTCAAACAATGAATAATGCTTAATCATATTGTAAAACGAGTTTGTAAAACTTAGTACCTCAGAAAGCTCAAAGAGGAATCCCCTCTTCCTGTATGAATCTTTGCAATAATTGAATAATCTTGCTTTAATGTTAGCTCCTGAATCTAACGAAAATGAACATCTTGCCAAAGAAAGTCGATCACAATTAATGAATTTAAACACACCTTTTGATTATAAAAAACTTGAATAATCTTTTATGAATTGTTCATTCCACAACCTAAAAGTCGCCGAACAAAGAATATTATTTCAAAATGTCAAAAATGAGTCATACAGATGTCTAAGAATACAATCAAAAAGTATTTAAAAACACACTAACTTTGTTAGAAAAGACTATGGATAAATCCATTTCGTGGGATCAAAAGTGTAAAAGCTCTAAAGAACTTTTCAAAAATTAAAAGAAGTGTGACAAAAAAAGCAAACTATTTTTATGGAGTGGAACGTTTCGAAAAACAAACTATTCGCTAGAATGATATATTTTTTGGTCATAAAATCCATCATTCAAAATACAAACGAAAGGAAACATTTTGTCCCAAATTCCAAAAAATCAATGCTGATTTAGAAAAATTTCACTTGTGTTTGAAAGAGGAAATGGTTGCTGATTTGAGATACTTTAATTCTCTTGAAAATGAAGTGGACTCTATTAAATCTCAACTGGAAACTCAAAAAACACAGTTTTTGAATGAAATCGACCGACTTTCCAAGGAATATTATATGTTTGATCATATGAATGCTATATCTAAGGTTATATACAAACCCTTAGATGAATTCACTGACTTACATGTGATTAGGTGGACCACGTAGTCCAATTGAACGTGCTTGAAAAAGAGCTTTCAAAAAGAACGGACAATGTCAACAACAAATCTTTCAATGAATTGTCAAAAAGATTTTCTGAACTTGAACAACATTCAATTAATCTAGAACTCACTTTACAGCAAAGTCAGAAACAACTTAATAATGACAAAGTTTGGAAACAAAAAGAATCAAATTCATTTCGAGAATTAAATGTCGAATATTTTGAAATTCAAGATTTGAAAGCTCAATTACAAGACAAAGACATTGCAATAAGTAAGTTGAAGAAACTTATTGAAAAAATGAAAGAAAAAACTGTGGAAACTAAGTTTGAAAAATCATCGGTTATTCGACAACCGAATGCATTTAAAAAGTCAAAGACAATCATTTTAGGTAAACCGACTACTTTTTCAGATTCTCTTGCGAAGAAAGATTTTTCAAAGTCAAAGTCGGTTACCATGGATAATGTGTCCAATGATTTTTCAAATCCAGTCACTGCACAGATTTTGCCTTAGAATGTGAAGTCAATTTTAAAGAACACAACTGTGATTGCACCCGAAATGTATAGAGTGCACACAAAGCCTAATCAAACTAGAACACCACAGTTGCCTCAAGACATTAGGAAAACTAACAAACGCGTATCTTTCTCTATAGGAGCAATTCCCACACTAGTGGTTAGCAACTACTTCTTAAGAGCAATCAATTAGAAGAAAGGAGTCATGCATAACAATAGTCAAGGGAAGAAGTAACAAGTAGAAGACCACCATAGGAATTTTAAGTTTTCTAAAAACAAAACGTTTGTAACTACATGTAATGACATTTTTAATGCTAAGACCTTGAATGTAAACTTTGTATGTGTTACTTGTGGAAAATGTGTGCTTAATGACAATCAATGAAAGTGTGTTCTTCCAATTAAATAAATGGCGTATACTCAAGGACTAAAGTTGTCAGTCAATTGTTGTGCCTATTAGTACTAGAGAACCCATGAGAAATGTAAACCAATCTGTTGCAACACCTCTTAAGAAAACAGTTGCCTCAGAATCCACTACCCAGAAACCTAGAAGCACAACTAGGAATCAAATATGAGAAATGTTAGTAAAGACATGTCAAATGTGTACTCTAAGATCACTCCACAGGATATAAATGGCAACCTAGACTTGTACAGTAATGCTCAACCAGATGCAAGTTATGCCTCTAGCAAATAAATCTAGAACTTACTAATATTTCAAATCCATAACAACTTAGGGGATCTACTTGTCCATACTCCATTGTCTTCTAAATCTTTTGCAGCTCGTATAAGATATTCTATTCATCTTCGACTCTAGGTGCTCAAAGCACATGACGCGAAATCTTAAGCTTCTAAGTAACTTTATGGAGCAATTTCTGGGTACGATGAAGTTTGGAAATGATCAAATTGCACCGATTCTTGGTTATGGAGATCTGGTTCAAGGGAATGTAACTATCAAAAGGGTTTATTACGTCGAAGGGCTGAATCATAATTTATTCTTTGTTGGTCAATTTTGTGATGCGGATTTGGAATTTGCTTTTTGGAAGTCTACATGTTACTTTCGTGATTTGAAGGGAAATGATCTACTCACAGGTTCTCGTGGCACATATCTGTATTCCATCACTCTTCAAGACACATCCACTCCCAATCCAATTTGCTTAATGGCTAAAGCTACATCGTCACAAGCATGGTTATGGCATCGTCGTCTCTCACATCTAAACTTCGATACCATCAACTTGCCTTTAAAGTATGATATTGTGACTGGCCTTCCTAAATTGAAATTCGTCAAAGATCATCTTTTTTCTTCTTGTGAGTTGGGGAAAACAAAATGTAAGTCTTTCAAGATAAAAACTACCCCAAGCTCAAAGCGACGGTTACAAATTCTGCACATAGACTTATGTGGTCCCATGAGGGTAGAAAGCTTTAATTGTAAGAAATATGTGTGGTAATTGTTGATGATTATTCACGATATACTTGGACTCACTTCTTGAGATCCAAAGACGAAACACCTGAAGTTCTCATCGATTTCCTCAAACTTGTTCAAAGAGGACTTCATGCTCAAGTTAGAACAGTTCAAACTGACAAAGGCACGAAATTTTTGAATAAAACTCTTCATGCATAATTTGCTCAAGAAGGGATTGAACATCAAACGTCAACTTCTCGAACACCTAAACAAAACGGCATTGTCGAAAGTCGGAACCGTACTCTTGTTGAGGTTGCTCGAACTATGCTAAGTGGACCCTAAAGTTCCGTGTTGCTTCTGGGCTGAAGCAATTGCAACAACCATGTTTACTCAGAACCGTTCACCGTCGTCAATCTTGAACCATGAGAAAACACCTTACCACATCATCAATGGCGAAACCGTCTGTTAAGTTCTTTCACATTTTTGGCTCTCTTTGCTACATCATCAGAGATGGAGAGAATCTTGACAAGATGAAAAGAAAAGGCGATGCATGTATTTTTGTAGGGTGTTCTACTCAATCAAAGCTTATCGGGTATATAACCAAGAGACAAAAGTGATATATCGATACCATTCCATGTTGGCAGTCAGAATCAAACGTCAGTTCTGGACCTTACCGTTCCACAAAGTCCACAACGGCACTTGAACAAAGCAAGTTTTAAGTCCTGTCCCCAAAGTCAAAGAAAATGTTTCCTCATTCAGCTGAACAGTAACAACCGTCAAATGAGCTTGGATTTGCTATTTAGTCGCGATGATTCGAATGATTACTCAATGGAACTACTCCAGTTGTGTCAAAGTCTTCCGCAGTAACAGCTACTGATGCACCTAATCAACGTCAAGAACAAAACACAACTCCATCTGCTTCAACAACCATTGCTGCATATATTCCTCCATTGAACATTCAAACAACACCTGAAACTACAAATCAAGCACCAACTGTCACTGCTATTGAGAACATCAATCAAGTAGAAACTGATAAAGAAAATGAACAAGTTGAAGAAGACGAATTTATCAACATCTTTAGTACACCGGTATAAGAACGAGGGGAGACATCGTCTCGTTATGTTGACTCGTCAAACATTGATGAGGTGTTATTTTATAAACTTTTTCGGGGTCGTTTAACCCTCAAAATCGTGTGTTTATGCCCAAAAATAGGTACTCAATCGATTCCATTTTTATGGTATATTCTCATATTGGAAGACATTTAGGATGATTACACGGACTTGGGCAACATTTAGAGAAGAACGGACGAATTAACGACCAACACCAAGACACTTGAAGATTTGTACTCATAGAGCCTAGAGACGGCGTCACAAGCTATACACGACGCTGTCACAACTCATCAAGTGACGGCGTCAGCCTACACCGACTCAAACGCAGATCTAGAAGATTCTTCTTACGACGGCGTCACGACTGAAACGCGACGCCGTCGCGACATTTTATCCTATAATAAAGAATATAGTGGTTTTTAACACGATGTTAATCAAATAAAACCTCAAGTAAAAAATAATATATAATTTATTAAAAAACATATATAAAGAAGTAAGGCAAAGCATCATACAATTAAACTAGGAAAAATAGACAAGTAATCAAACAAGAGTATCGTTTTTCCTCGAGAGAGGTGAAGGGAAAATCTACGTTCACGTTTGTAAATCGAGCCTTGATATGTCATTCAAGTTTTTGGTATTAAGGTTTTAACTATTTTTATAACTAAAAATTAAACTTAATAGAACATTCAAGAGATTTTAAACACAAAATTATACAAAAATATTGAACAAAAAAGATATAAATGACTAATATGCTTGCTAAGTGACGTGAAAGGTTCATCAAGTGTGAATTTAGGTTTTTTAACGAATTAATTCCCTTAGAAAAGAATTTTATCTTACAACGTTGGTTCATTTTGATAAAAACCTCTTAAAAAGATATTAATTACTAGATGTGTAGTTTGACTATTTCTTCGGCTTTTGCCCTTCGAAACATTCGAACTATAAATCTAAATAATTCAAAATTATTAATCAATTAAACATTTTTCAAATCCACACTTAAATCCCAATTCACAAATGTCACTTAACAAGCACTAATAAACTACTCACTACGCATGGCAATTATCAAATAAGCAAACATTTTATAAAATGACAAAATAAATCTACACTAATTAATTGAAAAAGGATAGAAAATGGAACCGAATTGGAGACCCGCAATTAAACGATAACCACCCGATTTATTTAGCTAAAACAAATAGTCAAATTCGGTCTAGCTAAATAAACCCTTAAGCTCCACGCCTCATGAGTTGACCGGTACCAAAATAACAAAATACACATAATAAAATGTGTACAGTGAACAAAATCTACCATTGTAAACTTATAATATGCTAATTCTATCCTACACGAATCAAATGAAGCCCAATTTAAACTAAACGCAGGCCTAAGCTAACCAAACATGATCCAAATAATAACACAAGCCTAATTAATTTCCCAAATATTGTCAAATGAAGCCCAAACAGACACTTGTCAAACCAAAACTAGGCCAATTGATTCGTGTTTTTAGAGATTCAAACATAGTTTAAAATAGAATACTAGCTATACATTTAACTAATAAGCTATCGCTTTTTAAACAAACAAGAAACGAGATAAAAAACTACTAATTAAGCAAGTGACCAGAAAATGAGCTCTATGATTATTTAAGCTAAACTAGAGAAAACATTTCATAAAAGTAACTAAACCAATTGATACTCGACTAAATCAAATAAGCACATGAACAATCGAAAACAAAACTAGATAAACTAGCGCACATACGATAAGCACCACTATCAATAAGCTATCTTAAAAATCTAATAAGCTCTTAATATCAACAATAAACATGACAATAAGCTAAAGGAAAATAAACTAAAATCGAAGTCCTCAATTAAGATAACTAAATCAGCCTAAACGTGATTGAAATGAGCACTTAACGACTCCAAAAAGCAACGAAAATAAGTCACAGAAACTCAGAATAAGCTATAAGCATAAAACGAATCACATCACCAAACGAATAAGCTATTAAGCTCATAAAAGATTGATCTAACAATTTAAACTCATTCTAAATCAAATAAGCTATTTAGAAACTAATCTAATCAGAAAAGATGAACTTCTATTAAAACAAAAACGAGATAAGCACAACTATAAGCTATTTTCGAGCTTATTGTAGCTTATCATTTGAAAAGTGCTTTAAAAACAAATGAAAATGAATCAAATGAGCTTTGATGGCTTATAGGAATCATTTTCTTAGCATTTAAGAACTTTTGAGAAAAATAAGTTGTGAAAATAAGGACGAAAATATAGCTTATAGAATAAGCTAACACAAAAGCAAAGATCCGAACGATTAAGCAACGCAAATAAGAAAAACATTACTTTCATAAAACTCAAACCATCTCTATTACAAAATTACAATAAACTTGCGAATCAATCTTGATACAATAAGCCAGAAAACGCCACCTGCACAGTACTTAGTATATAATCATTAGCCGCCAAGCTGCCGCCACGTGACAGCATCCAATTGGACAGCCGCTAGTGACGTGGCATCCATGTCAGCGTCGGTCAACGCCGGTCAACCGCTTCCAGACCAGCGGTCAACGGTGGCAACTGGCAGTCAACGGTGGCGGACCACAGTTAACCATCGCCGGACCGACTCTGGACCACCGGTCAACGGTGGTTGACCGCCAGTCAACAGGCGGGTCATGGGCCGGGTCGGGTCGGGTCCGGGGCTGGATCGAGTCGGGTCTGGGTCTGGATCGGGTCGGGTCCTGGTCCGCCACGTGGCACATATAATGAAAACCACAAGCCAGAATCGAACCCGAGTCTCTCATGTAGAGGCACATGACTGTAGCCGTTGGGCTAGAGCATAGCTCTAATTATAATATGCCAAATTAAATATATAACCCTTTATTATTTTGGACCAGGCCAATTATTACTAAAGGTTCAAATAGGGACGAAAAAGGCTCAAAGTAAAAAGGTTCAAGATAGAAAAGCTGGTACCGTTGGACTCGTAATTTCGTGCTCTTTCCAATGGTGTGATCATGAAATATTAACGACTTCGTTTGAACCTCGATAAACGTAAAAACATCGTCGAAAGTCACCCAAAAATTACCGTTTTTGCTTTGTTTTCAATCCTTTGTACCTGTAAGGTATAAAAACACAATACAAACATATTTGCAACACATTTATCCATATTTTAGCATTTTTATTCTGATTAATAGTGTTTTACCGAGAATAAATGATGTGTGTTTTAGCACACATCAAACTCCCCCACACTAAGCCATTGCTGGTCCCACACGCAATGTAAATAAAACACGCCCGGAAATAAATAATTAAATTCCCCTTTTAACTTATGACCCTTCACAATCAAACAAGAACAGAAAATGTCCATTAAGAAGGTTCAAAAATCATTTATTTCTAAAGCGCCCCCGTTTTAACCACTTATTCTATAATAAATAAAACTAAGATAAAATTTATTTAAAATTCATTTAAAAGGCTTTAAGAACAGGAGTTCGTCATCCTTGACTTTCACAATCCCCAAACTAAGCTTAAAACGAAATCACAGCCAAATATAAGATAAGATGCTAACACTACTCATAAATGCTAATTGTGTAAGTATAAACTTAACTTTTCGCTCCCATTATTCCTAAATCCTTTAAGGATTTTATTATCATTTTTTTATTATTGGTGACAAATTAATTATGTCCTTATTAATATAAAGTAAACCCGGTTTAGATCATAATTATTTTGAAATCCTTTCCTAAAGAGATGATATGGTGAGAATAAGGTCCACATTAAGGTTATAATTTCGCACGATTTAGGGGTTATCCTTTTAATTTCATCCGAAACAACTCAACTATGAGTCCAGAGACGGAGGCTTTATTTAGATAACCCCGGAGTCAAAATTTGGCTTTATTATTATTCTTATTATTGCAACATTATTAAACCTCGGTCCTTTAAACAACTGCCACATCGGTATGCGAGCCGACCATGGTCCAGGAGTCTTTTTTCGACCTCGGTGATCCTCGACCTTTTAGAAGGCTGCAACATCGGTTGTGAGCAGGAAAGATGCAGCAAACTTTTATTAGTCTTGGATTATTACTATGTGCCTTATTTAGAAGACTGCCACATCGGTTGTGGGCCGGCAAGAGGCAGTAAACTTTTATCAGCCCACAGTTTTTATTATTATTCACACCTCCACCCTTTAAAGGACTACCACATCGGTTGTGAGCCGGCAAGAGGTAGTGGTCTTATTTCGGCTTCGGTTTATTACATAACATTCTTATTATTATAGCCAAATTTCAAGTCCTGTGGTCTTTTTAACTACCTAGAAAACGGTAGCGAGCCGTCAGGAATCGGTAGCTTATTTCCCTATAACACTGACAAAACCTCGATGTGTACCTTACTTTCACCAGAAGGAATCTCTATGAAGTGATCTAAACTGAGAATCACAAAAACCTAAAGTAACTTTATTTATTCAACAACTATATAATGTTTATTAAGCTTATGGGAGCAAAAACAATTACCTCTATGGGCTTAATGAGATCAATTACTTATGTTTAGCATTTCTAACTTATTATAAAAACACTATCATTTTTGTCTTCCAAATTTAAAATATTTAATAAAAAGATCCACGGAATGCTTAGTTAATAAAACAGTTTGGCATATATTAAAGTTATATGAAAACTTGCAAACTCTTGGCTTTAAAGCTAGAATTCGCGTTTTAAAGCTTTTGTATTAAAAAGATAGCAAAAGCTTAAATTTTATATAAGTTAAGTGAGCAAGCTTAGAGCCGCATTCTGTGATCAAGTCAAATTTATTCCTTAAAAAGACAAAACTACGTGTCAAAAAACACTTATTCTATTTTTGAAATTTTTTTAATTTTGGCATATTTTTGGTGGAAAAACGGGGTTACGTGAAGACAAGGCAAATGCAAGTAAGATCAAATCGAAAGATCCCCCCATACTAGAACTACACATTGTCCTCAATGTGAGACTGTCACCCCATACTAATTTCAAGGCATAATCCAAATTATTAAGGGAGGTTCTGATAAATCTAAGCGTTTTTTATTTATGCTAATAGTAACGTTAATCAATAAGATCTAGATATCGGATTCCCAAATATAAGCATGCGAAGGATGTCAGAGCGCTTGAGGGAGATGGACAAAACCTACGAGCATGAGAGTCTTCAAAATCCGGGGCAATCTTAGACACAAAACACGAAACACGAGAGAGGAAGAGGCGAGCCCCCTCACATCACACTTATTCATTATTATTATACTAATATACCAAGGATAAGCATGGTTTGCCACCCGTGAAGCGCTTGTTTTTGTTAACAGATTCACGAGCCTGACTCGATCTGAATTTAGTGGTCCCATGGGGAAAGTTTGGAGATCCGGGACAACCATCTGTGGTATGTCCCCTCCCAAAGTAATGTTTTTTAAGTCTTATGTCTATTCACCTTGAAGTTTGGCCATCGGTTTGAGTAATCAACGGTGCATAAGGGATATTAGGTAACGGTTGGAATGGTAGTCCAGCGGGTCTTAAGCTTGCCTGAGAAAATCTTTAATCGAGTATTGAAGAGGAGGACTCGATCACCAACGTTGTAAAATGTGGTTCTGATCGTTGAGTCATGAATCTTCCTTTATTTCTCTTTGTAGATTTACAGAGTTATAGTAAGTTGATCCGGGATCATTTAATTCATTTATTTGAACCTTCCGGTGATCACCCGCGGTCTTAAGGTCATAATTGCAATGCTTTAAGGCCCAATAAGCCTTATGCTCGAGTTCGATAGGAAGATGACAGGCCTTTCTATATACCAATTTATATGGAGTACACCTATGGTGTTTATAGGAGTTAGATGGCACACAAGGCTGTCCTCCAACTTATTCGGACCACATAGCACGTTGTTGCGCCCTACAGTCCTTTCAGATGCGTTTCAACACGATTGAAATCAACTCTGCCACTTGTTTGTGGGTGATACGTGTTGTAGAGAGACTGTGAGTAACTCCATATTTAAGCATGACCTTTGCGAACTGATCATTGCAAAAATGGGTACCGCGATCACTAATGATAGCACGAGGGGTCCCAAATCGGGCGAAGAGAGATTTTAAAATTTTGCAAACAACTCGGGCGTCATTGGTGGGGAGCGCTTTCGCTTTAACCCATTTCGACAAGTAATCAATGGCCACGAGTAAATATTTGTTCCCTCGTTAAGACGGGAACGGGCCCATGAAATCGATACCCCACACGTCAAAGATCTCGCAAACTTGAATTGCATTTTGAGGCATTTCATCACGTTGCGAGATTTTTCCTTGATGTTGACAAGCGTCAAGGTTTATGACCAAGTATTGGGCATCAACGGTTAAATGGTAGCCAAAGAATCAAGTCAAAAACTTTCTTGGCGGCGTAATTGGTGCCGTGATGTCCTCCCGTGGGACCATTATGGCAAGCTGTGAGGATATCAACAGCTTCTTGGCCGTAAACACACCGCCGGATCACTTGATCGGCACAAATCTTAAATAAGTAGGGGTCTTCCAAAAAATAATGCTTAACGTCTTTAAAGATTAATTTTTTGTTGGACGACATCCCTTCACAATTAAATTCCCCGCATGTAATTTGCAATGTTCGGCAAACCTATGGAGGTACTGGGAATCACACGAATTGTAACATCCCAAGTGTCTCGAGAGGAAATGTTTCCGTATTTCCTTTTTCTCGAGATCACTTTGATGGGGATTTTCTAGTCTTGATAAGTGGTCGGCCGCGAGAATTCTATCGGTCCTTTTTATCACGTAATAATAAACATCGAATTCTTGGTGAAGGAGTATCCACGGAGCAGTATCGGCTTTGCATCTTGCTTAGCAAGGAGATACGTAGAGCTAGTGGTCCGGTACACTATGGTCTTCGATTAAGACAAGATAAGGCCGGAATCTCTCGAAAGGCACTACATACGGGTATATCTTTTGCCGAAGTCGTGTATGTGCTTTGAGCATGTCTATGGGTCTTACTTTCATAGTGTATGGCTTAAAAATGTTTGGTATTACCGTATGGCCCCAAGACTGCACTATACGCCATAATCACTACGCGTCAACATAATTTCAAAATGGTATGGTTCCATCGGGGCAACTAAAATCGGGGCTTTCGGTTAATTTTCATCAAGTATATTAAAGTTCAATACATTCTTTTTAGAAATAAACGGAGTTTCTTTTCGAGAAGATGGTCATCGGCGGGCAATTTTAGAAAATTTGAATAAATCGACGATAGAACCGGAGTGAACTAAAAAATTCGAACGCCTTTGGACGGTAGTGTTGGATGAGGGAGTAGTTTAGCTATACATTAAACTTTATCTTTGTCGACCTCAATCTCGGGACTTTTAAATTTTATGTCCTAAAACCTATGCCTTCTTTTACGTAAAATAGCATTTTCTCAAATTTTGACTAAATTAGTGTCTTCGCACATTGAGCATTTTGTCTAAATAGGAGAGGCATGACAAGAAAGAATCCCCGAAGACCGAGAAATCGTCCATAAAGACCTCTATTGTTTCGTCAATCATATCGTGGAAAATAGCCATCATGCACCTTTGGAACATGCCCGGAGCATTACATAAACCAAAAGGCATACGTCGATAGGCAAACGTCCTATAAGGACAAGTGAAGGTGGTCTTATCTTGGTCTTTCGGGTCAATAGGTATTTGAAAATATCTATAAAAACCATCTAGAAAACAATAGTATTTATTTCCCGCGAGTCTTTCGAGAATTTGGTCCATAAACGGCAACGAGAAATGATCTTTATGAGTCGCATCATTAAGCTTATTGTAATCTATACAAAACAACGCCATCCAGGTAACTAGTCTCGTAGGAAATCAACTCATTATTTTCCTTATTTTCACAACGATCATAACCACCTTCTTAGGCACACAATGCACGGGGCTCACCACAGACTACTCGTTGGTAGGGGTAAATCAATGGATCAAGAGTTTGATAACGTCCCTTTTTGGATAACCTCATGAATTTTCGAATTTACCCTTCTTTGATGTTGAACCGCCGGTTTGAAATCGACTTCCATTAAAATCTTATGAGTACAAAAACTAGGGTCGATACCCTTAATGTTGGAGATTTTCCATGCGATGGCCCGTTTGTGTGACTTAAGAACCTTTATGAGGGCAGCCTTTTCTTCATCTTTTAACTCTTTAGAAATTATGACGGGTAATTTATCGTTTCCTTCTAAAAACGCGTATTCAAGATGAGATGGTAAATCCTTGAGTTCGAGCTCCGGAGGATCCTCAATAGAAGATTTAATCGTTTTAAGTTCCTCAAAATGAAGTTCCTTTGGAGGGAGAGGAGATGATAGATCATCATTTAATAACTTCTCGAGTAGAAGAAGATCTCCTCTGGATCAAAGTGGCATCATCAATTCCGGTTGTGGAATTGAATCATTTGTAAGAAAGCTTCAATTTCTTCCAAAATGAAAGTCGCCATCCTTCAAAAGGAGTGAGAGAGGGGAAAGAAGTAGAAAGGATAGGATCTAAAGACGGAGTGGGATTGTCACTTTTAGAATTATTCGAAAATCAGAGAACTTCTTGAGCATACTCCTCACATGAAACGTCAATGACATCGATTCGATTAACCGATTCAGAATTATTGTAGGAGTAGTATATCGAAAGTTTTGACCAAATTTTTAAAAGTTATGGCTTCATTCATTTACATCGAAGAGTTAGAATATAGAAAGAGTAATTTCTTTCCATATAACATAAATTAACGCTTGAGCCCCGTCCTTAGAAAAGGTTTCTCCCATGAATAAAGGAATGAAAGAGGTCAGGAATCGTAATCAAACGACTACAAAATCAAAGCGAAAAAAAAAAAAATAAAAAGAAAAAAAAACAATGGAATTTAATTTCCCCACTTTTTAAGATGACATCTTCGGGCGACGACACCGATCGGTTTAACGTGGAATTGAGTCGGTATGCCCCCAGAAATGCAACCAGCTTGAGTGTCATTCGAGTTGGAGGTCAAGATCGGGTGGGAAGAGAATGAGAGGGGGGAGGAAAGAGGGGACAGAGAGGGGAAAGGAAAAGAGGGGTAGAGAGGAGGAGGATAGAAATGAGAGAAGGGGAGGAAAGAAGGAAAAAGACGAGAGGGGGGAAAGAGGGGGGGGAATAAGAGATTGAGATAGCTTTCTTCCATACGGATAAAAGAAATAAGATGGATTAAATTAGGCAAAAAGTGAAAGATAAATAAAGAAGAGGCATACATCCAATCCTATCCCATACCATATGATTGATGCAATTTTGTTTTGCACCAAACAAGATCAGCCAGACAGCCAATAAGGTTTGAGCAGTTCTCTAACCATTCCCTGTGGATGGAAATCACACGGTATAAGAAATAGTAAATGGTGTCTTTTTTGGTACCTTTTGTCACATAAATATGTGAATGTGTGGCCGTTCCATTTTGCCCATGTGTGACCAAATCTACTTTTTGTACTAGTGAATGTCACATTTTGCCCATGTCTTTTTTGGTACCCAAGGTTAATGATTAGGAAAGAGAAATAAATTGTTGATAAATAAAAATTACGAAACAAATAGATTAAGTCCAAACCAAATAAGGCACAAGTTACTAGACACTTCTTCCCGACCGTTACCATGAAAAAGACACAACTATATACAAACGTCTTAATCATTGATCAAAAACAACAACCTAAGTTGGCGTTCCCGTAACGGTTAACTTCCCATTCATCCCATACTTTACATACTTTTACAAGACAAGTCGCGATATCTACCACTTTATACAAAATTTACATCATTGACTTATAAGACGTATCAACGAATAATCAAGATTTCCAGAATATAAATACTTCCACCAACGTTGTCATTTTTGTTCATAAGGTCATGCATTAAGCATAAGAAAACAAATGAAATTCTATCTCCGTGTATTCGTTGGTTAGACATTGAAATAAAAAACCTAAACTGTACAGGAAGTCGATACGCCGTATCCATACCCCAGGATACGCCGTATTGAGACATGTATTAAAAATCCTAAATACTGGTCAAAGGTAGTGTTACACCCCCAAAATCACAACAACGCATCGGAATACTACTTGGGGTGCTACTTCATAGTTCATACACACAAGTTACAGAAAACAACCTCAAAAGAGACGTTTAATAAAATGTCACATTCAATTTAAATAAATCAGAGTAAATTCAGGTCCCAATAATTTCCTTTTAACAAAAGTTACAAGCGTTCAAACATGACTCAATTGTATAATTAAAGATAAATGGTTATCGAATGTGAAGAAAACCGAGTCCTTAATGTTTTGATATCCGCGCATTCAAATGCTACCAATGCTCAGCTAGCAAAATAATAACCTGAGAAAATACACACAAAACGTCAACAATAATGTTAGTGAATTCATAGGTTTAAGTAAAAGCAGTATTGAAATAGTTCAAGTAATATTTCAGTAGGAAAAGTAGCGTTACAACGTTTCAAAGTATTATTTCTGAAATCCAAGTAGTGATTCAATAAATCAAGAAATGTTTAGCAATGGACCACAAGGTTTAAGATCAGCCAGCGACAGTATTTCATAGTATCATTCAACATTACCGCATTGAGCTCATGACACCGAAACCTTGATGGTAATGCATCTCATAAGCATTCTTGTTTGCCCCTAAAGTAGGTATTATTGCCTTATACCTAGGATTCTCAATACAAATTGTCCGTTGATAGGTGGGGTGCTCGAAAGAATTCGATTCATACCCCGGACAGGGTTTTCAAACCCAATAGATCTATTAATTGTACTAGCGTTCACCATACAAGGTGACGACGTCTCATGAAATTAGGTCTTGGCAATAGCGACTCATGCAGATAATTTCATAAGCGAGCCAGGCATATCCTTCAAGCACTTGTGTCCCATTTAAAACAAGTAATATGGTTAAAACTCACGGTTTGGTAAACAGATAATCAATAGTCTCAAATCATGTAGTAAAGTAAACAACCATGTATCGCACATGTTTTAGAAGTCATATAGTAAGCAAGTAAAAGCTTTTAGTACAAACAGTCATGTAACCCTTATGTAGTAGAAATCAATAAGTTTACTTAGTAAAACGAGCATGTATCTCCCTCGCGGATTTTCATAGAACAATCAAAAGATTAAAAGCGAGGCTATGAACTCACCGAGAAGCAATGAAGTATCGGATATGAGAATCACAACGAGTGAACAATGATAACAACGATGCGAAAATCATGATCAACAATGAAGAAACAAAGTCGAGAGATCCAACCCGCGACCTAAAATAATGGTGCGCGTATAAGAATATATTTTATAAGAAAATTGCATAAAATGCATAAGCGCGAGAAAGAAAGGAAAATAATATGTTTCGACATATATAAAATCTTATATCATAGAATCCATATGTGCGTCTTAATTCACTTATCACAACGTCCTACATGTTTCGCCTTATATGCATATAGCCTTTTAACCACTTTCGACTAATTTTCCTAGTCACTTGACAACCTTAAAGAAATACTAAATGACCACACCCGTTGTTCATCTCTTGTTTCTAACCACTTATATGAATTGACAAGCTACTGTATTTTTCCTAAAAATTCCTAGTATGTCTAACCATTTTTCAAAAATGCTACAATATAAAGTGTCCGAAACGGGGTCTGCCGGAACATTGCAAAAGTTGGACATGATCAGACCCATTTAAACTTTCAAGAAAAATCTGGAAAAATTTCAGTAATTCATACACATTATGAACTTGCTTCAGTTCGAATTTCATCAAAAAATATTATGTTTTGCTATGTCTTCTCATCACATCTTCACAATCTAAAATCTGGTCCTAAAACGCAGTTTCGACAACTTTTTCTTGTAAAAATCATTTGACCAACTTTTACTTACTGAAAATCCATGAGGCCGCACTCGTTGGAAAATACATTCTTTGAACTTAATTTTAGAATCCGAAAAATCTAGAAAAGCTTTTAAAATGACCAAGTTATGATACTCACAAGTCGACTCAAAAATCTGCCAATATTTCTATTCCGAATTTACAACGGTCAACCCGTCCAAACACACCCAAACTCTAACTCATTATACTCATTATACCCATTTTAAAGAATCAAGACCATTAGTCAAAACCGAAAGTGTATATCTAATTTATTAGTTGTAATTATAGTTCTCGTTATACTTGTTTTTAAGCCTAACCGACTAACTTTGTATTTTTATGAAATTACCCATTTTAACCCGTTATCAAAATTAAGAAATGTAGACGCAGACGAAAGTAAGAGATTAATTCATTAGTCGTAAATTTCTGTTTTAGTTAACATAATTTACGTCTACTCATTGGTTATAAATATAATTGACCAATCCTTAAAATTTCTCCATGTTGACTTTTTAGTAAAAAATTTCTTAAATCTGACCCGTCCAAAACGACCCGCCAAATTACGTTTTCATGACTCGAACTCTAAAGCTTTTTGAAACGAAACGACATTTCTGACAACTTTTTAGTTTTAGCCGAGACTCAAACCCCAACAGAAAATGACCAAAATACCCTTTTCCTTTAAGTTTTGATCCGTTATTATGCATTTTTAAGACTAACAAGCCTCGCGGCAAAGTAAAATGGCATTTTAAACAACTTTTTAGTTTTAGCCGAGACCCAAAACTCGACAGAAAATGCCCTTACAAAAATCTGCAGAAAATTAACTTTTGTTCATGAGCTGATTGAAGCTCTTATAAGTTTCCCCAACTTAAAATGGCTGCCAAACACTTGTTTTTAAGAGTTACGGGACGTACGATCTATCAACTCGATGCTAAGGACATCCTCTACCATAACCAATAGCCTAAAATCTAATTGAGATTAATCTCGACACCCAAAAGGGGCTGTCCGATTTTCTGCATTAATTTGCCCAACCAAAAACCCTTCCAAACGCGATTTTCACTTCGCCACAACTTCAAATCATGCCTAATCTAACCTATCTACATCATCTAAACCAATTTCAATCATCTAATACACCCAATCACTCAATCTAACACATGCACTAGGATCCATGGATTCTAAGCATAAAATTATAAACATGTATATGTATACAAAATTGATCAACACAAAAGGGTTTGAAAAATACTTACAATCAAAATGGAATAGCAAGAAACTCAACACAATCAAACCCTCTTGGGTTTGATTTTTAGCCGAACACAACACACCCCTCAAGAATCAAAGCCCTAACTTTTTATTAATCAAAACCTTACAATAACCCTTGTTTTTATACCCTTGATGCCTA
>BQNB010075241.1:0-31535 GCA_026074375.1 Tanacetum coccineum | reverse complement strand
CAAAAGTATTCCTAATGGTGATTTCACTATATAGCACATTATATACATAAAAACTCATAAACTAAAAGCATAAAGGTTTAAAGTAGACCTTATGATGTATGATGATGATGAAAAACAAATGCTAAACCCGTGTTTAGCCTTAAAACCCAAGCTTGCACTTAAGAAAACCCTTATTTTCTTAATAAAAACCCTAGCTTCCTTTTCTTGATTATTACTTTCAAATGGTGATTCAATGGTTGGAAATACCTTAGAATGTCTTAGGATAGATGTGTATAGGAGTGTATGGGTTGTAGAAAAATTTATATGGATTTGGTTGGAGGGGGTGTTTGTGCCGTAGCATATAGAGAGACAAAGGGAGGTGTTTTGTGATTTTTACCAAGTGTTTATGCAATGTGAGTTTATCTATCATATGAATACATGTATATAAGGTGTAGGTCTAGTCAAGGGAACATGGTAAGGTCTTAGGGATGGGTCTTGGTCTTTTGGTCAAAGAGACAAGGCATGGCTAGACATTTATGAGATATGTTGTACATTGACCAAAGTGGAAGAGTTTTCTTTATATAACTTGGTATAAATGGCTATAATTTCGGCATGTATATGATATACATGATATATTTTTGTAGTTTTTATGTATTGGGTATAAATGTGGGTATTTGTTGAAGCGTAGAAAAGTTTTGGTGGTTCCAGGAGTGCCTAAACGCAATTTATCGCGAAACGTATACACTTTACGTATCTTATAAAAATAAAATGAACAAAGTTAATAATTATTCTCAAAATAATTATATCGACACTGCTTAATGTAAACGTTTTATTGATTTGATGCCCGTTTACATTGAACCTACTATTTAGTTTACGCATTTACAGCTTATAACATTAACATTAAAGCAAAAAACCGCTATAATACAAAAGGTACATTGTGGATTTATCAGACTCACTCAATGCCTCTGTGAAAAAACACAGGGTTTATCTCGTGCATCGTCCGTAAAGCAAGGGGAACCGTTTGGGTCCCTTACCTTCTTATATCTATCATGGAATCTTTTCCACTATCGATTTCAAAGGGCTCGTTGATAGCGAGGGGAATTTTCGGGGAACAACATATAGCGCTACTGGACCTCAACATTTCTCCTCTTTTTTTACGCCGATGATTGCGTTTTTTTATTGGGAAATGGAACGAACTATCTTTCAAGGTATTATACCTATTCTACGCTGTTTTCCTTGTATGTCATGGCTTAAACATTAATCTTCCACGAGTCAGTCTTCTTTGGATGTCGGGTGTTCCTTTTGAATCTGTTAACAATGCTGCAGCGATTATTGGTTGTTCTACGATGATACGACCTTATAAAATACATAGGGATGATGGTTTGTGAGATAACACATCTAAGGTCATTGCTCGGGATGAACACTATATCTAAGGTTAGTCTCGCTAGCAAACGTGGAAAAGTAAAACTCTTCACCTTGACGGTAGATTAACTAGCGCTAAATAAGTCGTGTCCTTTGGCCACCCCTATCAACGCGATGTCGATCTACAAAGTTCCAAAAGCGGTGTTGAAAATTTTGGAGTCCATTCGCCAGAATTTTTTTTAATGGTTTTAAATAGCGGTGGATAGAAAAATTACTTGGTTGGTTTGGCTTCTCGAAAATTCCTTGCGTCAAAGAAACATATGGCGGTTTTAGGGGTGTCAAGTTTTTAACGGCTCTAAATAGAGCCCTCTCTTTAAGTGGGTTTGGAGATTTATGTCGGTGACAACTCCTTATGCGGCTATCGATTCATTAAATCCATGTACGGATAACTTCGGCTTTTCTATTGTTTCTGATGTACAGGTCTTCGATAATGGAACATCCATCCTCAAAGAAGTTATCTCTCTCAAAAGACCACAGCATGATCTGCTTGTCCCAACTGTCAAATCCGTGTTGGATAATAATTGGGCTTCGTACCCTAATTCGGAACGAAGATTTGGATTGCTGTCACACCCCTTCAGAGATCTTTTTTTCCACGCATCTATGCCCTCAGACTCGTAAAGGCTGTTCGATTGGCTTCTAAATTACGCCTAAGATCCGATCAACCTTTCTCTTCGTCGTGAGGTTAGAGACGGAGTTGAATCATATTACTAGCTCTTTTGGAGGGACAATCGGCTCAACTATTCATTACCTAAAATGGACGAGATAGTGTGGGACTTGGTACGAATTGAATAGTGACAGAGGTCCTTTCAGGGGTCAAGGACGTGCAGAATCTCTTGATTAATCAGTTTTCTCAAAATTATGCCACTATTACTAGATGGGTCAAGTTCGTTCCGATCAAAATTAATATTTTTGCTTGGAAGCTCTTTCGGGACCCGTCTCCTACCCTCCGCTGTTCCGAGAAGTTTATGGTTTCGTGGTTTAATCATTCCAGATTCCTCTTGCTCGGTTTGTGCTTCTGGTCACGAAACATCGCCGCATCTCTTTTTTAGCTGCTGCTTCTTTCGACGTGTTTAGACTTGTGATTGCGTTGGGTGGAACGGTGACTTGGTCTCCCCCTTTGTTCGTACTCCGAGTGGGCTTTCTTGGTTTAATTCATAAGGCTTAATATACATTGTGCTAAGGGTTTACTGGAGGAGTGATTTATGCTCCGTTGGACGTGTTTTGATATTTCGTAACCAATTGCTGTTTCTCCTTTCCGCACTAACCCCTCGTAAGGATGTTATTTTTGATGACATTGTTTCTCGTTCGTTCACCTTTTGTCATTCTAGATGTAGTCGAACTTTTAATTGGGATAGTGGGTTACAACATCCTTATTTAATTTATTTGTAATTGTTCTAGCTCCTTGCTAGTTTCTAATAAAGTTGCCGTTAAAAAAAAACTAAAACCGGTTTTTAAAACATTGGACAGATCCATTTCTCCAATAGTTTTTGTATTTTGACTAGAAAACCATAAGAAAAAATAATGATCGTATGGTCACATCGAGTAAGATATGATCTAGTCATTTAAAAAAACTATAAAAGTAAACGTGACACGCAAATTGAGTTTTAGATATACGATTAGGGTGTGTTTGACGCACCCGTTTAGGAGCATTAAAGAGCGGTGGACGTTAAGAGCACAAGGTACGATGGTTGATGGCTTGAGCCATCGGCGAAAACGTCACCCCGCGGCGCGAGAACCACACCGTGGGTGGCGTTTTCACCTCTCGCGCCGCCACCACCAGCCGACGCGGAGGGCGAAAACGCGACTTGAAAACGCGAGAAGTTGCACCGCTTCTCGCGTTTTCAAGTCGCGTTTTCGCGTTTTAATTTTTTTTAATCTAGCTGAAGGAAAAATTAAGAAGTAAAATGAGTTGTGTTTGTGGTTGGTTACTGAGATAGTGAGATGTGTTTGTGGCTGCAAATGAGAATGAAAAAGAAAGAGACGGATGTTTTGATGTGGTATTTTAAGGTTATGTTTTGTGAGTATAATATATATACAGGTGGATTAATGGGCTGCAATGAAACATTTTAGTCATATTTTGGGTCAGCTATAATGGTTTATATTTTAGTCATATTCCTTCATGAGAAAAGTTCCATAAGGAACATGATCTAAAAAAAAACAAATTGTTTCATCTCGTCCATCCATTTTATTTCCATCTAATGGTTTATATTAATTCTTATTTTAATTTAATTAAAAAACTCACTTTCATCCTATTTTTTAAAAATTAAATATCTCACAAACCGTTAATCGTTACGCAAAACGAAATATACCATCGCGACGATAATTAAATCATCTTTCTATAGAGGGGCACTTCTATATACTTTTGACGAATTTTTTTTCGATTTTTTTCAGTCACATCTGAAAAAATCACATGTGATTTATGTGATTGTGATACAAATCACATGTGATTTTTTCAGACGTGATTGAAAAAAAAATTCAAAAAAAGAGTTCGTCGAAAGTATATAGAAGTGCACTCTATAGAAAGATAAAAAAAATACTCGTCGCGATACTTTCGACGAACTTTTTTCCCGATTTTTTTTCAATCACGTCTGAAAAAATCGCATGTGATGTGATACAAAATCTAATGTGATTTCATTAAAATCACATGTGATTTTTTCTAGAAGTTAATGAAAAATAAAAAATTGAAAAAAAAGTCGTCGGAAAGTATATAGAAGTGCCCCTTTATTAAAAAGATAAAAAAATTGTTTTTTTTCGTGTCAGCGTTATTTCGTCGCATCTTTTTTCCCCATTTTTTTCAATCACGTCTGAAAAAATCACATGTGATTTGTATTACAATAATGTGTGATCTTAAAAAATCACATGTGATTTTTTCAGGCGTGATTGAAAAAAAAATTGAAAAAAAGTTCGTCAAAAGTATATAGAAGTGCCCCTCTATAGAAAGATAAAAAAATACTCGTCGCGATGGTGTATTTTTGTTCGTTTAACGATTTATCGTTTGCTAGATATTTGAGTTTTAAGAAAAATGTAGGAAAGTGAATTTTTTTATTATGATGAAAAAAATGAGTGGTTAGGATTCACCCATTTATTCTTTAAGATAGTCATGTTCTTTATGGATCTCACCTCATTTCTTCATATGTGTTAAGTAAGTTTTTTATTAGCCTCTTTGTTTTTATTTTTGGTCAATTTTTACTCACTTTTATTAAGTATTAATGAAATTTAAATTTTATGTTTATATGTTTTTTTATATAAAAGAAAAAAGAAAAAAAAATTGGGTCTCCATAACACCAAAAAATTATGGTGTTAACCAAGGAGTGTGTTTTTGGTGTTATGGGGTTTTTGGTGTTATGGCAAAAAGTGTGTACTTTTTCCCACGGCTTGAGCCATGACTCAACACCATACCCCGTGCTCTAAGCGTTGTGATTTTAATAGTCTTTTGATAAACATCAAGTAATTTTTTTTATCAGATGGCTCATTTTCAACGATTTATGAAGTAGCATTTATAAGTTTTAAACATTTAAGAGATGTTTACACATTATGATTACAAATTATGATTACACTTATAGCTATGTTATTAAACACTTTAATAAAAAAAAATTTGTTGCTCACCGGTTAATATGCTTCCGCTCCATTACTACTCACTGCTACTACTTTTGACAAACATTTTTATCAAAAAATTGGCGCTCATAGCTATTGATTACAACTATATTACCAAACATTTTTATAAAAAAAAACAATTATTGCTCACTACTGCTACTTTTGTTAGATACACCCTTACTCCATTAAGCTTAGGGCTGATCACGGCTTGAAAAGTGGACAAAAAACCGATTTTGTTTAAAACACCGGATCGAGGATTGGACCCACATGTTCGGTTCATATCAGGGTCGGTTCATCGGTTCAGTCCGGTTAAATAAAGCACAATGCCTGGTTTTGCATAAAACCGAACTGGACCGAAAACCAAATATGAGAAAAATGATGGACCGAAGACCAGACCGAAATATATTCAGTCCAATTCAATCGGTCCGGTTCCTCGATCTGTCGATCAATTAAAATGTCTTTTGTCTGTTTACTTAAGCATGCGAAATATAAACAGTGTAGAAATTGTTATGTTTCTACAGAACAAGATCCAATGTGAATTATTGTGATTGATGTTTTGTCTATGGATATTTGTTCCCCTCAACAAAATATGGACCCCCTCATTTTCTAGTTTTATATTTTTGGAAACATTTTCTTTTGTCCTACTGTTATGTATTGTAGAGAACAAAGCTTGAAAAATGATGTTATCATTAGGGGTGAGCATGGTTCGGTTTTTGTATAAAATCGAAACCGAATCGAAAAATTTCGGTTATTGATTTTTAGAAATCATTCGGTTTCGGTTTTGTGTCGGTTTGTTTTTTCGGTTGTCGGTTTATTTTCGGTTTGGTTTTTCGGTTTTTCGGTTTCTATACGACTTATCGAGCTTTGCTTTTGCAAAGTCGATTTGGAATATACCATAAACCAACACCTTCAAAGCTTTAAAGAAACAATGCAAATAAGAAAAACCAAAGACACAACAATGATAATAAGAAACAAATGACCATATAAAACTCTTAAAAAATTATTTATGTGTTATAAAGCAACACAATAACAACGATAAAAACCTAATGAACATAAAAAAACTCATAGAAGAGAACTTATTATGTGTCATAAATGGCATGTACAAGAAATATATAAAACAAAGAGTAGTTATTCGACATGATATAGTTAATCTAGCGGAGCATACTTATCGTACCTTAGCTTCGATCACAACTTATTTTTGTTCCCATGTTTATAAAGACCGGTTCGGTTTATATCGGTTTTATTTTAATGCTAAAATCAAACCGAACCAAAAACTTCGGTTTTTCCAAAATCCGAAAACCGAACCATCGGTTTTCAATCGGTTTCGATTTTTTAGGTTTCGATTCTTCGTTTTTTTTTTTTTAGGTTCGGTTTTTCGGTTTCATGCACACCCTGGTTATCATTATTAACTGACTGACTATGCTTTAATCATCCAAATTCATTAATCAAAAGGATTGTTGTTTATATTCAGTGAATGTGAGCACGGTCCAAAGACCGGACCGGACCGGCCAAGACCGGACCGGACCGAGGACTGACTTGGTCTAAAATGCCGGACCGAGGACCGGACCGAAATGGTACGGTCCGGTCCGGGTCGGTCCGGTCCGGGTCGGTCTTCGGTCCGGTCCGGGTCGGTCCGGTCCGGGTCGGTCTTCGGTCCGGTCCGGTCCTACACGGCATAATCGTCGTGTTTTTGGTCGGACCGAGCCGGACCGGACTGGACCGAGACCGAAAATAACAAATACCCCGGACCGAGGACCGGACCGAAATACGTTCGGTCCGGTCCGGTCGGTCCGGTCCGGTGCGGTTTTATGGTCCGGTCCCGTCTCCGGTCTTTAGATTGTATGAAGATATTGATTATGGTCGAGATGTCAAGGTGGCGGATTAAAGTCCAATACATGGAGAGATTGAAAGAGAGAGAGGCCAAAATTGAAAACTAAAATGAGAGCATCAAGGTGTTTTAATTTTTCACATTTCCAACTTCCAAGATTTTTTTTTTTTTTTTTTTTTTTTTTTTTTTTTTTTTTTTTTTTTTTTTTTCCCAAGAGTAATAGTTGTTTGCTTCACTAACTTTCGTGAACTTGTTGAGTTAGCGCAGAAGTGCATGTTATTTTGAAATGAGCTTATATGAAGCAACAAGTGTATTGTACATGTTATTTAAAACAACTAATGCACTATGCATCTATGTTAAACGTTTGCTCATGATTCTAAAACAACAAAAAATTTCAGCACCCCGCTGTGATTACACTACAACAAAAGCCCCTTTCCCAGCGCGTTTTTCCCCAGGCGACTTTGTCGCTGGGGAATAAGTCACTAAACGACAAAAAATACTCTGACTGGAACTTATTCCTCGTTGAATTTTTAGACAAATGTTATTGAAACTTTTCCTAGCGACATGTCGCTGGGGAAAATTTTATGAATTTTGTAAAAAAATTCAGCAAAATCTATAGCGGGAAATCAAACCCCCCTGTATTTCCCCAGCGACATGTCGTGGGGATACTTTTTGTAACATTGCTTAGGTGCGTAAATACTCGATAATTGTTTGTACGTTGAGATGTACAAACTTTTCCCCAGCGACATGTCCTGGGGAAATGTAACAGCTTATTATTGGGCTGGCCTTTAAAGTTTAACAATGTTTTTCCGTGTTTTGGGCTTATTTTCCCCCACGACATGTCGCTGGGGATGTTCTTTTGACTTTTAAGCAAACAACGTTTTTTTGGCTATTTTCGGTTCAATATTCCACATACTAACTAAATTTACTTCAAAGTTAACTGAATTTTACTCCTAGCTACCACTATATGTAATCATAATACACGGAATGACCAAATCGATTAACGTTTATTATTAAAACATCAAATTACATTAGAAATCGATAAACACTCAAACATTAAAGCATAACTCATACATTCCAAATGCTAGATTGATTTATCTTAATGAAAAACTACTCCATATTAAGGTCCCACCCCATATAGTTCTTCGTGAAGTATTGCAGCTGACTCAAGTGTGTGGTTCTCGGGATGCCTTTCCATCTCTAGTGCTCCCTCTAGTATCTTTATCTTTGCCTCTAGTGTCGTTATCTTTTCACCCAAGAACTTACAATTTGAGCACTCTGCCTTTCCGAGATTCTGTGCAGATCTGGAAGTTCCCGGAGAATAACTTGGACGTGTTGAAGTTCCCGGATAAGAACTTAGAGGTGCTGACGATCCAGAAGAAGAACTTATATGGAGCCTGAGGTCATCCATCCACATAAAGTAGCAACATCATTTATCTTGAGTTCATGGCTGTTACGTAGTAAGGAAATCATAAGAAAAGTCATTTTGACAAGCAAATTATTTTATATTACATAAATAATTATGTTTTGATAGTTCACCTTTGAACAAGGACATGCGTAGTATTGTTTACCATAACTGTAAGGTTTGCGTGATGTTCGCAACACCACATCTCCTCTTTCACACGTGCACTTAAAAGTTTGATCATATCGCTCCATCTGGTGGCAATTGATCGAGGTGGTGGTGAATGTGGTGGTGGTTGTGAGGATAAGAGTGTGTGTGCTTGGGAGGATAAGATACTATCTGCTTTTATGGTAAAGAAGAGTGCTTGGCGGGAGTATTTGGCGGGAGTTTTTGGCGGTTAAAGGATACCATAATGGCTCTAATATTGAACTCTAATATGTTAATATGGGGTGTGTGTAAATGCAAAGAAAGAAAGGTCAGGTTGCTCGACTCATCCGTTGAACGTCTAACGTATAACCCTAACATATCGACTCATCCGTTGAACCTCTAATGTACAACCATACCATATCGACTCATCCGTTGAACGTCTAACGTATAACCATAACATCTCGACTCGTCCGTTGAACGTCTAACGTACAACCATAACATCTCGACTCGTCCGTTGAACGTCTAATGTACAACCATACCATATCGACTCATCCGTTGAACGTCTAACGTATAACCATAACATCTCGACTCGTCCGTTGAACGTCTAATGTACAATCATACCATATCGACTCATCCGTTGAACGTCTAACGTACAACCATATCATATCGACTCGTCCGTTGAACGTCTAATGTACAACCATACCATATCGACTCGTCCGTTGAATGGTACAATAACCAGGACAAAGTGGAGGTTGGCAGTAATGTATATACGGTGGGGGAAAGGGTAAGGCTTGGGCTGGAACTTAAACTGAGGCTACTTTGGCGCAAAAATAAAAACAGCATCAAGGCTGATCATTATAAAAAACATGATTCGCCCGACGAGGCAAAGAATCATCCACCGCCGCCGAGAGTGTAGGGAGACAGAACCCAAGATGAGTGGAATGAGTTGGTTGACTGGTGGTCCCATGCAAGAAATGATTAAAGCCGGCATCATCCTGTTCAAGACCGATCAAGAAATCTTGGATGAAGTCGTTTCGAGTGACAACCGCCAGAATATGTCGGGCATGGGCAGGAAGTTACCGGGTGGTGGCTCAACTTCTCGCAGGCGCGCAAATCGTGCATATGAAGATGTTATGACTCGGGATCAGATGACTCAGATTCTTAGGCAACAAGAGCAAGAGAAAGAGTTGTACAGGAAGCAAGCTGAGGAGGCACAGGCACGGGCTTATTTGGCTTCGTTAAAGGCTGACGCGGCGGACCAACGGGCTAATGTGGCGTACCAAAATACTGAGTCGATTTATGGAGCCCTAGGTCAGTTTTTTATGCACTACAACTCACCAAATAGTGCTCGTCCATTTACCCCTCCTGCTTTTAGTCTTGTACCCCCACCCCCACCCGGTCCTACTATGCCCCAACTCACCCCTAATTGGGCTCATTTACTCCAACCTCCCTTTCCCTATAATCAACCACTCCAACCTCCCTACCCCGGCCCATTTCCTCCCATTCCCGTCACCAATAATAACTTCAACAACTGCTATCATCCTGTTTTTAACTCCACTCATTGTATCCCCTCTAGTTCTAATTCTCAAGCCCAACGTCCCCACTACACCCTTCTTATGAATCCCCATATGAATGATTCGCAGAGCTGTGACCAATTGGCTCAAGATTTGGCTCGTGAAAACAATAACAAGTGCTCATCAAGGGAGGAGGAGGAGGAAGAGGGCGAGCAACAATCGGGTGATGACTATTCAAAGGAGGAGGAGTAGACGTTTTTATGTAGTATCTTAGTATGTGTAATAACTTTTAGTATTTTATCATGGCGTGGATTTTGTTGAATGGTAATTTATCGTACTGTGGATTTATGGTATTGTAACATTTAGTGATTTGTTATTGTATCGTATTGTGGATTTGCCGAATTCTGGATTTTTGAAATGTAGATTTTTTCCCGAAAAAATTTGAAAAACTAGAAATGCGTCCATTTTTTTTCCCAGGCACACTTTAGGATCGACATTGTCGACCCTAATCTCACACTTAGGGTCGACAATGTCGACCCTAAAGTAGGTGGAATACCTACGTGGAATACCACTATGTATATTTAATAAATTTCAAGTTTAGGGTCGACATTGTCAACCAAAATTAAAAGGGGAATGTCGACCCTAAATAATTAAATATTAATTTGTTTTCTATTTTAAAATGATTTTAATAAATAAAAAAGTTTAGGGTCGACAATGACGACCCAAAGTTTTAAAGGCATTGTCGACCCTAAAAATAGTCAACTTATTTAGTTGAAATATTGTGGTCCCTCCACTGTCGACCCAAAATACAAAGGAATATGTCGACCCAAAGAATTTTGGGTCGAGAAATTTGGATCGAGAACTTAGGGTTGAAATTGTCGACCCTAAGTACTTTGGGTCGACACCCTTTGTAACTTAGGGTCGAAAATGTTGACCCTAACCCCTTATATTGTTGTAGTGGTAATAGATTTCCCATGAATGGCTATGGTAAGGGCTTTGCAGCGACTCACACATTCTATTTTTCCTTATTTGCCAGTGTTACATGAAACTTCTGGCCTTGTAAAATTGGTAGATCGTACATAGTCACAGTAGCCTCATCGATGAAGTTGTGTGTGCTACCTCCATCGATTAGTACAATCACATTCTTATTTTTTAACTTGCCCTATACACGAAGAGTTCGAGGATGACTTGTTCCTGAGATTGCATGAAAGGAAATTTCAGGCACAACTCCTTGACTTTCAATTTCTGGTTCGAATTCCACTTTTCGATCATCATCACGGTTACTTCAAGAGAATCTTCAATCATGAATAGTTGTGGACGACCACACCGGTGAACTGACACAAACTTTTCATCACAATAATAACATAATCCTTTATCTCGATGTTCTCGTGCATCCTGAGTAGTGATACGTCGAAACTTGGTTTCACTATCTGGGCTATCATGTCCACGGGAATTGGGTGGTGACCCTAAGATACTGCTTTGTAGACTTGGACTAGACTTTGACGCCATCATCGTTGACGAAAAGCGGCTGGTTGGCTAGTATCTTCTTTGACAGTTTGTTTCGTTCATTAACCAAACGAGAAACCCCAATCGTATCGGCCAAGGTACGAGGTCGTTTGATTTTCACATCCAAACGAATGTCATCTTGAAGTCCTGCAATAAAACTTCCAATAAGAAAGCCTTTGGGTAACCCGTCAACTCGATGTGAAAGATTTTCAAATGATTCGATATAAATTTCCATGTCTGATGTTTGACGAAGACGTGATAGAGCCTCATATGGGTCCTCGAAGTCGGTTGGTCCAAAACGCAAGAGCAACGCCTTGGTGAATTCAGCCCATGTAACTGGTCCGTGAAACTTGGTTAACCATCGATACCATTGAAAAGCAATTCCTTCTAAGTGGAAGGATGCAAGTTCAACTTGCCGATTGAGACCCACATTTTGAAACTGAAAGTATTGTTCTGCATTGAAAATAAAACCCGTTGGATCTTTACCATCGAACTTTGGAATCTGCAACTTAAGCTGATGGTTATGAGGGTCGCGACACTCGGAACTAGTGGAATTAGAAGTTTCGCCTAGGAAGAACGGATTAATTTCTGGGTGGGTGTGATTATCACTACGAGATGTTTGTAGTGCCTGGAGTTCGGTTAATATGGTCTGTAATGTGGCGTTAACTTCTTTGAAACTAGACTCGTGTCTAGCCAAGATCTCGTTAACTTCATTTTGAAATTCTATGTTGGTTTTGTGGCGGGTATTCATGGCTGTAACCGGCTCAGATACCATTGATATGGTTACAGAAAAGGAAAGATGTTTACAGAAGAGAAACAGGAAGAATAAGAGAAACAAGGAACAGTTTATTTATTCGATAATCTATTCCTACATCCATAACTAACTTATATAGCCTAGTAAAGAGAAATAGTAGCCCTAAAATAAAGGAACTAAATATATAACTGACTATCCCACGTACACATCAGTGTTTCAAGGTTTTAAATTCTTATTTCCATGATCAAAATAATCATAATCAAACAAGCATCATGACAATCATTATACAAGAATTAATAGGAAGATAACAAGGAAGATTTAGGGTTGAACCCTTTAATGAATTCTGATATATATATACTGAAAAAGGGTTGATTGTGACTGTTACATTCGACACATATATATACAAACTAATCGGTGTGATTTTGTGAAGGGTTGTGATGGTTTACACAAACCATACGACATGCCTTTTCACTTAACAACCGTATGTAACTGTCTAACCTAATAAGGGGTTTTCGGGTCTGGGCCTAAGGCCAACAGACTTGGGTTTATCAGCCCTTTAAACAAATATTTATAGATTAATCCTTCCAACATATTCCCCCCTAATCTATAAATCTTTGTTTAATTTAATCTTCTTGTTCCTTGATTTCTTCTTGCTCTTGGTCCTTGGTGTTGATGACTTTTCGGCTTCTAATTGAACCAAATTCCAGCAGGGTTAGTGCCGCCATCACCACTTGAATCTTCATGGCTTTTGTTGGCCGGTGAATTCGTTATTCCTTAACTGAAGGATCCCAAGATTTGGGAGCTGATTACCAAATTCTGGAGGAAGACTACCAGTGAGGTGATTTTCATCTAAGGAAAGTTTAACTAGGAGTGAGAGGTTGAAAATGGAATGAGAGATGCTTCCGTATAAGTTGCAGTCACCGGAGTTAAATTCCATCAAGCTTTTCAAAAGACCTAAGGTATCTGGAATGCTCCCACCAAGGGGGTTGCTGACAGCTGAGAACGCTTCCATTGATGTAATATTCCCGAAGAAAGATGGGATTCCACCTGTTAACTTATTTTCGCTAATTCCAAGACGAGAAAGTTTCGAGAGTAAACTCATCTCCTTTGGTATGCTACCAACTAGCTTATTATTATCGAGCAATACCTCTTCGAGGTTAAAACAACCAGATAAGTTTGTTGGAATGACTCCACTGAATTTGTTATCATAAATATAAAGATAACGTAACCTAGCTAGATGACCAAGTTCATGAGGAATGGTTCCTTGAAAGCTGTTGTTTGACAGAGAAAACTCACGGAGGAAGCTGAGGTTTCCTACATGAGGAGACAACGAGCCTTCTAAGCCATGTGAACCCAGCCGTAAAGCAGTCACTCGTTTGTGCCGCTTTCAACATGAAATACCACTCCATTCACAGAAATGAAAGGAATGGTTCCATGAGGTTAGAACTTTGTATGGATCTTGGGTAATCTTTTACTTAAATGACAACAGCGCAAGATAATCAGTCTCATTTCCACCATCGAAAGCAGATACTGTGGCGAAATTAAGACATATTATTGAAAGACCATTAAAGAGAAACGAAATACGAGAGGAAATTGATAAGCAAATCATTGCTTGTGGTGAACTCATTTTTGGAAATTTACTTAAATTCTTAAGAATAAGTATTGGCTTTTTATAGTCGGGTTGAGCAAGACAATTTGATTGGAAATAACTAATTTCTACGTATAATCATAGCAGGAATGAATTTAGGGAAGAGTACTGCACTTATATATACTAATTTATAAGTATAAAATCATATCATAAAAGACTTTGAAGAAAACTTGGGAGTGGGAAGACTAGACTTATATTGCATTATAACTTTTACCATACGACCCAAGTAGCACGACAACCAACCATCCCATTTTTCGTATAACCAACATATAGTATTCGTGCAAATATTCCAAATGTTAAAGATCAACATAAGATGCAACAATTAACCAACATATAGTATTCATGGTTGGAATGTTACCTATTTCACAAAACAGTCATATATAAGTTAAAACATCACACTGAATTATACAAACATTCCCCTTTTGTTTTATACGAATACCGTACTTTGTTATACACAAATCAACAATTAAACAGCTAAACTCGATTTCACCATATTTATGAAAATGATAGACATTGTATAGTGTATACTATATTGATATTAACTCTTGACAGAAGAATATTCAGGTTTGTGGGTTTACACGTAATTAAATAGCTTCAAACAAAAACCATACTGACCTGCAACAAATCCTCTCGCACAGAAAATAGTGTGAGGTATTGACATTGTCCTGATAGTGATTTTGACTTTGCAAAATCGCTTACTGCTTCACCCGTTTTATGTGTTGGCCAAATTTTGCATCTCCTTTGAAATCAACTTTGCCATCTTCACCAACTAGCGACTTATCAGCATCGATCTGCTCTGCAGACTTCTCAACGCCAAGGATATTACCCAGCTTTGAACCAGCAAGTTCCCAAAAACACTGACGTGATTTACTCATATTTTGTTTTTTATGAACTTCACGAACAAGATTGGAACCTTTCTTGAAATCCTAGCCATATCGGACGAGTCATCCTTTAAAAGCATTATGGGTTATGCTTGTTTTGTAAACACAATCCTCCCGTCTAGAAATGGAGGCTATGTATCTTAAACAAAATAGCTAAAATTCAGCATCTGTCACTTAAATCACAAATACCAAAAAAGGAAAATTACCAATTTGACCCGTGTGATCGGATATGGGACCTAATATAAGCAAAATGAAAATTTCTGACATTTTTCAAAACTTTTCTTTTCCTCAAAGAAAATTGCAAAATTTAGAGTTCTTTTTGTACAATCCTATATTAATACCACACAAAATAGGTCAAGTTTGTAATTTCAAACATTCAACCATGCAATTTGGTATATCACTTCTATATATTTCCTAGCATCCATCAATTATTGTAATTTCTATTACATAACGTTACAAATGCTGCAATTCTTTATTACAAGCACATCATTCGTATATTCCATTTTACAACCAATACTCGTTGGAAGTAATAGTTCACACATCTAAACAATGGAAGAAACTTACCTAAGACTCATTAGTCCTCCAATAACGACCCAATTAAAGCAGCTAACAGTACCCTTCTTCAACCACTAACATAAAGCTGTTTTGTTTTTTGACCAAGACATTTCATTCAGAAGACTTCGGATAGGGAAGACTTATAACACTAATTATGCAACCTATGGTCTATCATCCACACATTCCTTCTAAGCTTGGCCAAGACAATTCAACTGATAATTACTATTTTCCATGTATAATCACATGAGGCTTTTAAGAAGACTACACTAATATTGCATACATCATAGACAAGTAACTAAGGAGTGTCGTTCGTAGCCGCACTATGTTGAAGAACTAATATATAATATGGCAAATTTTCATATTTTGTAAGAAAGTATAAATGACAGTTGCTTATTGAAACGCCCATACTAGGAAAATAAATTATTTTATTTTTGACTGATAGAACAATTACGCCGTATCCCTAGACTTGTATGCCGTATCGGCTGTTGGGTTGAGTACACGGTAAACTCAAACTGTAATACTTCGTATGCGCACAAGACATGAATACGCCGTATCCCCGAAATGTGATACGCCGTATATTCTGTTGAACTCTACGCTGTAACGACCTGTCTGCAGCATTGTTACTTCTATAAATCAGTAGTTTCTGCAAGAAACTAAATCGGCGCAACACTAAATTGTTGTTTTGACTCAAAACAAGCACATACATTAACATGTAAAAACTGTACATAGCACGTGTATTACGTCTAGACACGTACAAGGACAAAATGGGTATAATTGGCACTATGTCAAACACCTCTTTAACTATTCATACACAACACGTGCTATTTTTTATAAGATGAAATTCTGCGTTTTTTTACATCATGTGACACAAGACATTTCCTAGGGCGTTAAGTGGTAAATAAAGAGGGTTAAGATATGCTCGTTTACCCACGAGCTCCACCGGAAAGTATCCCGAGACGTTCTAGCTTGCATAACTTCAAAATGCTAATCTCACCTATAAGAAAACATAGACGAAGCAAGGTAAGCAATATGCTTAGTGAGATAACGCATATAAACTGAAAATATAACACGACAATAAAGCTAAAAGATTGCTTCGTTGGAATTCTCCCCAATTTATGCCTGTGATGCTTGAGGATACTTATGTTACCACACAGGAATTCATTCTTCCAACTTATCTTCTAGTAGGGGCTATTCGCTTCATTATCTTGCGTGTGAGCAATATGGCTGCCATGTACATACTATTCGTCCACCTAGAACGTCGTGAACCCTTGTTTGGTTCAATAAGGCCTTGCATGCTTTGCTCGTCCACATATGACGTCTAGTACCATTTCAGGAACATGTCATTAACATAATGCACTATTCATCCACTAAGGATGTTTAAACTTAGCATTTAGTGTCTAATAAGTCATGTACTCATATTAGTCATCCACATAAGACGTCTAAGTCCCACTTTGAGGCATATCATTAACACAATACAAAATTCACCCACTAAGGATGTCTATGCTTTGTCATAAGCATCTAATAAGTCGTGTACGCATACTAGTCATCCACATAGGAAGTCTAACACTGTGTTCTCGAGATTACTTTACAAAAGAAAAGAAAAGGAAAGGAAAGAAACTTAAAAATATTGATGTTCTCAAGATTGTTTTAAGATGGAAAAGAAAGGACATGGAATGATAAGGAAAGGAAAATAGAAAATGTGATCACATTTTAAAGAATTTTTTCCCGCTCACTTTCCCGGGCGACATGTCGCCCGGGAAAACAATTAAAAAAAATTATACCAAAAAAATCAACGAAAATCTTAGCGGCATTTTTCTCGCTCACTTTCCCGGGCGACATGTCGCCCGGGAAAACATTTAAAAAAAATTGTACCAAAAAAATCAACGAAAATCTTAATGGCATTTTTCCCGCTCACTTTCCCGGGCGACATGTCGCCCGGGAAAACATTTAAAAAATAATTGTAAATAATAATTATATATTTTATAAAAAATAATTTTAAATAATAATTATATACGAACCGACCGGAACGAACCGAGAAACCGGACCGACCCAGCCGAAACGAACCGATTATATATTTTATAAAAATTAATTTTAAATAATAATTATATATTTTATAAAAAATAATTTTAAATAATAATTATATACGAACCGACCGGAACGAACCGAGAAACCGGACCGACCCAGCCGAAACGAACCGATTATATATTTTATAAAAATTAATTTTAAATAATAAATTCTATACGGAACCGGACCGTGAACGAAAACGAACCGAGAAACCGGACCGACCCAGCCGAAACGAACCGATTATATATTTTATAAAAAATAATTGTAAATAATAATTATATATTTTATAAAAAATAATTTTAAATAATAATTATATACGAACCGACCGGAACGAACCGAGAAACCGGACCGACCCAGCCGAAACGAACCGATTATATATTTTATAAAAAATAATTGTAAATAATAATTATATATTTTATAAAAAATAATTTTAAATAATAATTATATACGAACCGACCGGAACGAACCGAGAAACCGGACCGACCCAGCCGAAACGAACCGATTATATATTTTATAAAAATTAATTTTAAATAATAATTATATATTTTATAAAAAATAATTTTAAATAATAATTATATACGAACCGACCGGAACGAACCGAGAAACCGGACCGACCCAGCCGAAACGAACCGATTATATATTTTTTGGTAAAAAACAGTTTTTCGGAGGGAGTATTTGGCGGGAGTTTTTGGCGGTAGTATAGGGCTACAGGAGGATTTGGCGGGAGTATAGGGCTACAGGAGGAATGTACAACGATAACATATCGACTCATTCGTTGGACATCGAATGTACAACGATAACATATCGACTCATCCGTTGGACATCTAATGTACAACGATACCATATTGACTCATCCGTTGAACATCGAATGTACAACGATACCATATTGACTCATCCGTTGAACATCGAATGTGTAACGATAACATATCGACTCATCCGTTGGACATCGAATGTACAACGATAACATATCGACTCATCCATTAGACATCGAATGTACAACCATAACATATTGATTCATCCGTTGGACATCTAATGTACACCGATACCATATTGACTCATCCGTTGAACATCGAATGTGTAACGATAACATATCGACTCATCCGTTGAACATCTAATGTACAACGATACCATATTGACTCGTCCGTTGAACATCGAATGTACAACGATACCATATCGACTCATCCGTTGGACATCTAATGTACAACAATAACACATCGACTCATCCGTTGGACATCTAATGTACAACGATACCATATTGACTCATCCGTTGAACATCGAATGTACAACGATACCATATTGACTCATCCGTTGAACATCGAATGTGTAACGATAACATATCGACTCATCCGTTGGACATCGAATGTACAACGATAACATATCGATTCATCCATTAGACATCGAATGTACAACAATAACACATCGACTCATCCGTTGGACATCTAATGTACAACGATACCATATTGACTCATCCGTTGAACATCGAATGTACAACGATACCATATTGACTCATCCGTTAAACATCGAATGTACAACCATAACATATTGATTCATCCATTAGACATCGAATGTACAACAATAACACATCGACTCATCCGTTGGACATCTAATGTACAACGATACCATATTGACTCATCCGTTGAATAATAATTATATATTTTATAAAAATTAATTTTAAATAATAATTATATATTTTATAAAAAATAATTTTAAATAATAATTATATACGAACCGACCGGAACGAACCGAGAAACCGGACCGACCCAGCCGAAACGATACCATCGAATGTACAACCATAATATATTGATTCATCCATTAGACATCGAATGTACAACAATAACACATCGACTCATCCGTTGGACATCTAATGTACAACGATACCATATTGACTCATCCGTTAGACATCGAATGTACAACAATAACACATCGACTCATCCGTTGGACATCTAATGTACAACGATACCATATTGACTCATCCGTTAAACATCGAATGTACAACCATAACATATTGATTCATCCATTAGACATCGAATGTACAACAATAACACATCGACTCATCCGTTGGACATCTAATGTACAACGATACCATATTGACTCATCCGTTAAACATCGAATGTACAACCATAACATATTGATTCATCCATTAGACATCGAATGTACAATATTGACTCATCCGTTGAACATCGAATGTACAACGATACCATATTGACTCATCCGTTAAACATCGAATGTGTAACGATAACATATCGACTCATCCGTTGAACATCTAATGTACAACGATACCATATTGACTCATCCGTTGAACATCGAATGTGTAACGATAACATATCGACTCATCCGTTGAACATCTAATGTACAACGATACCATATTGACTCATCCGTTGAACATCGAATGTGTAAATAATAATTATATATTTTATAAAAAATAATAATTATATACGAACCGACCGGAACGAACCGAGAAACCGGACCGACCCAGCCGAAACGAACCGATTATATATTTTATAAAAAATAATTTTAAATAATAATTATATACGAACCGACCGGAACGAACCGAGAAACCGGACCGACCCAGCCGAAACGAACCGATTATATATTTTATAAAAAATAATTGTAAATAATAATTACATATTTTATAAAAAATAATTTTAAATAATAATTATATACGAACCGACCGGAACGAACCGAGAAACCAGACTGACCCAGCCGAAACAAACCGATTATATTTTTTATAAAAAATAATTGTAAATAATAATTATATATTTTATAAAAAATAATTTTAAATAATATATTTTTTAAATATTAATTATTAAAAACTCTAGTTTTTTAATAAATATAGCTTTGATATGTTAATAAAATTTATAGTAAAAATATAGTTTTGATATATTAAAAAAAATTTAGTAAAATTTTTAATAAAACCTTCCCTGGCGACATGTCGCCGGGGAAACCTTTTTAACTTTTGCAAAAAAACCCTCCAATTATTTCGTTATCGCGCCATTTTTTACAAATGAACCACACCTAACCAACAGAATACCCTCTCCATACATGAGAGAGGGTATTTATACATAATACCAAGAGGTTTTTTCATGCCTTTGGTATTCTACGGGCCGGCTCGGATTACTTGGGCTTCGCCGATACACGGTGAAACCGTAGAATCTACATTTAAGAGCCCGTTTACCCGTCTAGCCTAATACAACGTATATTAATTTAGTGACCGAGACCTAATATAATTATGAACGAACTTCCATTGTTCGACTCAATATTTTGAGGCTAACAATCTCCCCCGAAGTGAGTTCATTGTGACACTCCTTCGTGAGATCAATGAGATTGCTGTTGTCGTTGAGCTCTTGTGGTCTTTGTCTCTGTCTACGTTGTAGGCTTGTTCCTTCATGCTTTGTGATCTTTGATCTTTAGCCTTTGTCATTGTCCTTGTTGACTTGTCTTTTTCGTCCGAGATCCTTTAAAATCTTTATCCTTTTGTCTTGAACGACGTCCTTTGCCACCTGTGCGATCTTGTCTTGACCAACATGCTCATACTACTGCATCATCTTGAAGTCTGCTAACAATCTCCCTTGATAGACTGATATCTTATAAGGAAAATCTTGTATACAGTAGATTGTGCGGAAACTTTGACTTTCATCTGAGCTTTCGATGATCTAGAATCTTGAAGCTTATAGAGATGTCTTTGGTTTTACATGACATTGGTAACGAATCTGACATCAGCTGGAATAAGGCATCACCATCTCCATCTTTATGTATCCTGAAATAAAACAGTTAGCAATAAAGCCTGTGGACGAATATGGCTTTGTCATTCGTTTCGGGATTTGGTTAAGATTAACCATCCGGTCCGTAGGAACGTTTTTACAGTATAAAATACAGTTACCTGTGATCAGGTAGATTCAAAGAATCCCCTTGACAGGGTTTCCTGCTCAAAGCGTAGGATCTTCTAACACAATGTATTAGATTACCATGCTTGCTAGTTCTAAGCGTCTCATTACCGGAACGTCTCAAAGCAGACAACACGGGTAAGAGTGAATCAGTTAGTTACTAATCTTCTGATTAAGCCGTCATTCATTTCCGGAACAATTTGATTCACATTGAGATCGTCACATCGTTTCTTCCATATGACACAAGTTTGATTCATATAGAATCTCGCAAGTCACCTACCAAGAGCTTGTTGAAGCTGGCTCAAGCAGATTTTCATCTTCAATTGTGAGTAAATAAGTATCACGTCGGATGTTTCTGGCACAATCACAAGGATAATGCGTAGGACTCTTGTTAACAGCTTGTGAACTTAATGATGTTCAACAAGTGTTTGTCATAGAATGTGTCCTAGTGAGATTTATTTATGGATCTCTTGGCTCTAGACTCGATTAGTGCGTTTTGGTTTTAGTAATCGGAGGCTGGAGCAGACTGCCACCTATTCAATATCAACTAACTCGGAGTGAGAAAGTCAATAGAAGTCGTATGTATCTCCGTGACAAATGAGACAATTTTCTTGAGAGAAACCCAATGCTGGTAAAGGTTGTGCATTGCATCACTGGGTCCATGATGTCGTCTTCAATGTCAGCAATCAACATTGTGATTCTGACAGCATATGTATTGACCCGGTTTCTGCCTAAGTTGTGTGGAGGGCTTCTTTCTTTTCACCCTTTATCCATACATTTCTTTTTAATTCTTCAACCCCTTCAATGCTTACCAAGACGTCATTACTAACACCTGTTGGATTGTTCCAATGTAAGCTAAATCTTAGGTCGGGCATTCTTCCCTATACACATTCATCTCCATCATACCAAATGAACTGCTATTTCGAACTATGGATGTCCTTGTAGATCCCTCCGTATTTTTTTTTTTCATTGGTTGGATCATAGGGCAAATACCTAAACCTAACCACCTTAATCTTCAGAATCTCGTGAAATAAGATGTGTTAGGTATTAATCGTACCATAAAACCTTTTTTCGAAGCACCTTGAGTCTGTTTTAGATCACATTTTAATTACATTTCTCCCCTATTTTAAATTCTAAGTCACCTTAGATTTTGAGAATACTGTGTGATTAAAAATTTTGTCCTTGAAAAGGCCATGGGGAAAAATTTGAAGCTTAGCATGAATATTTGGAAACTGTGTCATCTTGCTCCCCTCATTTTGCATATTTGGACACCAAAACAGATGTCGCAATTGTAAAATTGATATAAAATTGAGGTTGAACACTTAGTCATCTTATAACTGTCATTCTATTGAATTGTCATTATTATCTTGTTTGTTAATAAGAGACTTTTGGGAAGGTTTAATACATAAGAATGTCGAGATATAGATGTATCCAAACTCATTAAATGTTGTTTTTCGAAAAACTCCCCCTTGAAAGATGGAGTGTTGAACACACAATTTTGAAAGATTATGAATCGTCAGTGAGAAATTCTTGAAAAATTGTGTTCAACATTTTGAAAAACATCATGTTAGAAGACTCACTCCAACTCTAAGGGTAACCTCACTTAGCCGTACACTCTCCTTTTTCTTGAGCTTAAAACTTTGAATGTCTTGTAAGAACAGCTCAAGACCGAGAAAAGTTAAAAAAGAATTTTCTCGTTGTTAGGATAAGTTATCTTTTATAGATAAGCTTTCCTTTATTGAAGTCCCGGTTACTACTGATATTGCACATAAGACCATTAAGAAAACTTAAGAAATGACATGTTTTGAAGTAAATTTGAAACTCCAGTTCGAACTTCATTTACACGCCCGAGTAAAATTAATCAACATTTCTAGGACGATAAATGTTAGCGATTCCAAGAGACGTGTCAGAAGAAATATTTTTTTGGAAACATTTTTCTGATTTTTTGATTTGTTCTTTCTTTTTGACATTTTATATTTTTGTATTTTCTTCTATTTTCAAAAATATGTACATGTTGACCTCAGCATTGTTATTTGATGGTGAAATAGTAATTCCAACTCTTGTCGTGATGTAGCTGTCTTGTTTGCTGGAGGAACAACTTTTGGAACCAGCTTTGAACGTGACAGTTCATTGCTGTGGTCGTGAATTCCGAGTTCTAAACTGTTATGATCAGAAGTCATTTGTCGTGGAGGAGCGAGGCCTGAACTGTTGTGAACAGACGTCATTACTCTTGTTCATTAGGTTAGAATTCCTTGAAGCCCTGGTTTATGAGATATCAGTCTTTTCAGCAACCAAACTCTGAGTTCTTCCTTTTTAGGATTGAAAGATGTACCTGCACTTACATCAAGAGTTTGTGCGCATTCATATTGGTTAGTGATATCTGCATTTGAACCATTTGGGGGTTCACTATCAACCTTGGTTGTGCTAGGAGTGAATATCTTTCCAGTTGGAACCCATCTAAGACCAACAGTCCTGAAAATTTTACCCGTCGGTTTCCACCTAAGACATGATCTGAGTGTCATTGTTTTCTCATGCACAGCGGAAGTCTTTTTGATTGAAAACCTATGTCCTGTAGGGATCTGTCTTTCAGGTTTCTTGGCAATTCTTATTTGCTCTACGGGTTTGTTTCTGTTTGTTGTCTTATTGGATGGAACCTTAGCACGTGAGTTGACTTCATTCAGGAATTTTGTTACACAGGAATCATGATTGGCATTAAAGACACATTCTGACGATGTTGAGCAAAACAAAATGTTTTGGAGTCAGAAAACTTTCTAGAATTCCTAGAGTGTTCTGCTATGGTGCACAGTCTTTGTCGTTACACAACTACTCTTAGATGCAGGTCAATTCCTAGAGTTTTGGTTATTGATCCTAGGTGTTTGGAGTTTTGCTACCATATGCAGTGCTTTGTGACTACCAGAAGGCATCACACTAGGTTCTAATCCCTACACTGTTCTGTGTCTTTTCTTAGCTTCCTCTAGGTAGTGATTATGAACCATGTCATTTGAGCTATACCTAGATGAGCCAGGTGCAATCATGTGATGAGGTTTTGCAACAACAGATTCTTTTTCCTTAGGCAAATAATGTGTAGTGACGGTTTTCGCACAAATCGTTATTGAACAATCAACTTGGAGGCAAACCGTTTGCTATGAAAAACTAGGTTCGTTCAGACTTAAACGCATTTGGTTGTCTAACAACTGATTGGTTTCTTCGTGATTGGAAAACCTGTTTCCCTAAGATTGATGATTTTGCAAACTTTATTAATTCACACAATTTCCTGTTAATTTCCTTAACTCATTTTTTTAATGCTGCAATTGCAACCCTTTTTCCTGAATTGAGTCTTGAAGTCATCTATTTTTACAATCAAAGAAGAGTTTTGTTTCTATGTATCTTAGCTCTCGTTGTCTTAGATAGAATCATACATTTCTTTGTAATGCTTTTTTAAAGTCTCATTTTCCTTAAGTAACTTAGCCACTTTATGTTCCAATTCGTTAGTTATTGTTTTCAAATACTCTAGGACAGGTTTAACCTTGGTTTCATTACTTTTTACTTTCGAAACTTGACCATGTTGCCCTTCTTTTAAAACTTGATATTTGAGTTCAAGATTAACACAATGTGCTTTCATTCTTGAAAAATCTTTTTGAAATTGGGCAACTGTCTTTTTGAGACGAATATTTTCAGATTCGATAGAGATTGATTTGAGAGGTTCAGTTGTCTGGTATATCAGTTAATTTAGCAGCAAAGGACATGTGTCATGACATTGTTCAGCATTCTGGTCAACCTGTCCTTCATTATTGAATTTAGGTTGCTCAGTATGCTGTTGTCCAGTAGCAAGATATTGATTTCAGCAGTTGTTTGTACCTCAACCATTGGCTCTTCATCATATAAGGTCTGATATCTCATCAGCAGCAGGAGCATCATTCCCTCATCAGCTGCTGTATCATGCTCTTGGATTCTGTCCTAATGCTGTCTGTGTTAACCAAACTAGCATCCCACTGCGTTTCCATATCAACCTTAATCCTCCGTGTCTTAATCTTCTTTCATTCTCCAATGTCATATTCTGTTTATAGCAGATGCTCTTTCATCAATCGACATCTTACAGATTCCATGTGTTGGATCAGTGTGTCACGGAATTCCTGGAATTTCGAGTCGAGTTGTATTGTAGAAATTTGTTGCGTTCTTGGTCAACATATTCATTCATCCTAAATACATCCGTGACTTTGATGAACATCGAAAACTGTTCTCGAGTTACTTAAAAGAGCTACTGGATCCAATCTCTTAAATTCCTCTTTGTCAAGTTGCTTTTCTAATTGATCCACGTTTAGGACAGTTGTGCCAATAAAATTTTCAACATCTTGACCAAAAGAGAGTTTCAATCACGTTTGAATCCAGACTCGATTCGAGTTCCTTTTAAGTGTCCATGTGAAAGATGCATGAGGGTGCATGAAGTTGTCAAAAGATACATGCAACTTTCCTTGCGCTTTGTCTGAATTTGTTTGCATTTGTTGTTCTTCCGAATTAGAACACAAAGATAAATTATCTTTCGTTTCCATTTTACCGTGAATTGAAGTGAGAATGATTTGAAGGATCTTAAGTAGGTAAAGTGATTGATGTTGTGGATTGGAATCAATTAACGTTCACGGGATTTTTTAAATCTTTGATTAAAACCGAGAAAAGAATCGTATCTTTCGCGGGATTTTACAAAATCAAGAAGAAACCGTGAAACAATAATTATTTGTTGTTGAAACCATTGTTGTCGTTGAAGAAGTTGAGCTTTTGTTAACGATTGATGAGCTTGAAGGACTAACGGTTAAACAATTTTTAAACTAAATGATTAAAAAAAATTAGAAAAATAAATAAAAAAAACTAAAAGTAAAAATATTGTAACAAAGGAAGGTTAACTTAGAAAATGTTTTAAAATATAAATGCTAATTGAAAAATGTATAAAAAATTAAAGGTTAAAAATGAAAGAAGTTTTAAAAGCTAGGGTTAATAGAAAACTATTGATTATACTAAGCTAAAAATAAAACTTTGTGAAAAATAAAGGTTAAAATTGAAAAAACTTCTTAAAATAAGGACTATTAGTAAACTTGTTAAAATTTAAATGTAAAAAATGAGAAGTGTTATGAAGTTGAGGGGCCAAAGTTGGAAAATTAGAATTATAATACATAAAAAACGTTTCTCTCGTATGTCTTCTTCATTTTGAAAATGAAATATAACGTGTTTCTTTTTTTCTTGCTCGGGACTTGTACGGTTATCGTCGGTGAGAAGTGAATATACCACGTTGATCGAAACGACGACACGATCACAACGGTGTATGCCTTAAGTCCCGTAGATTACCGATACTCGAAACCGAAAACCGAAAACACTTAAACGAGTACTCGTTCGATCCTATAGAAAAACCACCGTTCTGATCCCTTGCAATCTTCACTTGTTCGAGTACTCGTTAGTCGATGGTTTAGTTCGATGGTTTCACTAGTTCGATGGTACTCGTTCGATGTCACTCGTCAGGATGCCACTCGTTTCGTTTCACTAGTCGATGTCTAAGTTTTCCCTCTACGAGTGATCAATTTTTCCCTTGTTCGATTGTACTCGTCGATGGTCTCCTATTTCGATGGTCTAGAGTTTTCCCTCGTTCGATTGATCAAGTTTATTCCCTCGTTCGATTGTTGACTCGTTTCGATCCTTTTTTAGAAAAGCAAGAAGAAAAAAATGGTGACGATAAAGAAACCACAAACGAAAAGAAAAAACACAAGACCAAAAGAATAAAAAATAGAAAAATGATAAAGACACAAACGGATGAAGAAGAAAGAAACAAAAAAAAACGTGTGATTAAAGTAACGAAATATTAAAAAATAAAATGAAAAGTAACGAAATATTAAAAAAAAACTATAATAAGCCGAATTTTAATAAGCTCAAAAAGTCACCACAACAAAAAAAAACTAAACCCACCCGTGGCGAATGATACCAAATGTCAGAACCCAATATATCACTTTCACTTCATTATAGAAAACAAGAAAATAAGATGAGAAGAATTGGAAGAATTGTAGAGAGAAGTTAGAGAGAGAAAGGTAGAGAGAAGAAAAAGATGGATGATTACTTGCAAAAAAATGGAAAAGTTACAAATGACCAAACACTACCAAACACCCTCTCCATACTTGGAGAGGGGTATTTATACTTAATACCAAGAGGCTTTCATGCCTGGTAGTTTCTACTGGCCTGGTCCTCTGGATTACCTTGGGGCTTTCGCCCGATACACGTGACCGGTTAGATTACATTTAAGAGCCCGTTTACCCGTCTAGCCTAATACAACGTATATTAATTTAGTGACCGAGACCTAATATAATTATGAACGAACTTCCATTGTTCGACTCAATATTTTGAGGCTAACAATATCGACTCATCCGTTGAACATCTAATGTACAACGATACCATATTGACTCGTCCGTTGAACATCGAATGTACAACGATACCATATCGACTCATCCGTTGGACATCTAATGTACAACAATAACACATCGACTCATCCGTTGGACATCTAATGTACAACGATACCATATTGACTCATCCGTTGAACATCGAATGTACAACGATACCATATTGACTCATCCGTTAAACATCGAATGTACAACGATACCATATTGACTCATCCGTTGAACATCGAATGTACAACCATAAAAAATAATTGTAAATAATAATTATATATTTTATAAAAAATAATTTTAAATAATAATTATATAATTTATAAAAAAAAAATTTAAATAATAATTATATATTGTTTTAAAAATAATTTTAAATAATAATTATATACGAACCGACCGGAACGAACCGAGAAACCGGACCGACCCAGCCGAAACGAACCAATTATATATTTTATAAAAAATAATTGTAAATAATAATTATATATTTTATAAAAAATAATTTTAAATAATAATTATATACGAACCGACCAGAACGAACCGAGAAACCGGACCGACCCAGCCGAAACGAACCGATTATATATTTTATAAAAAATAATTGTAAATAATAATTATATACGAACCGACCGGAACGAACCGAGAAACCGGACCGACCCAGCCGAAACGAACCGATTATATATTTTATAAAAAATAATTGTAAATAATAATTATATATTTTATAAAAATTAATTTTAAATAATAATTATATATTTTATAAAAAATAATTTTAAATAATAATTATATACGAACCGAGAAACCGGACCGACCCAGCCGAAACGAACCGATTATATATTTTATAAAAAATAATTGTAAATAATAATTATATATTTTATAAAAAATAATTTTAAATAATAATTATATACGAACCGAGAAACCGGACCGACCCAGCCGAAACGAACCGATTATATATTTTATAAAAATTAATTTTAAATAATAATTATATACAAATTCATGTATAGTCCTTAAGTACAGAAAGTTACACCGGTGGTCCTTGTGGTTGTCAAAAGACGCACATTAGTAGTCCTTGGCTCCACTAACGTTTTTAATATGACCACTTTACCCTTGAGGTTATATCCAAACTATATCTTACATACAAATACACAACACTTCCTTTATACAAATACACTACACAACATTAGTAGTCCTTGTGGTTCATCATCAACTTATACACAAATGCACTGTACGTTAGTCATATATCTAATAATATTACTTTGTTTGAATTGTAGAGGTCTTAGATCCTCATTGTAAGGTTTCTAAATTAGTATTTGGCAGTTAAGTTAGTTAGAGCAAGTATATATCGAGTGTCTATAGAAAGTGCTTAAGCAGTAGAAAGGAAAGGAAGTTACGAGGTATTTACTTTCAAGCTGAATTACATAACACAAGATGTGTTAGTATGAAAGGAGAAATATGATGTATGTTTAAGTGTTTAAGGTTGAAACCGAACAGTCATTAATATATTCCTGTCTATATTTAACAAGACTGAAACATATGGTTGCATTCAGTGCATAATTATCTTGTCCTAGAATAGAAAAGAGAAACAGGATGACGCATGGTATGTAGCGTTTGGGTATTCTGAAAGTTTTTGTCATCAAGTTTTACAAATGATTAATATGCCATATTTACTATTTAAATAAAATGACCCGAACTGACCTGTTTTAAGCTATTTTTAGTTTTTAAATCTTTTTTACATAGCCCGAACCGACATTTAGGACCTGAATTTTAAGCCATGAAAGACGAGAACAGACATGTTGGACCTGTTTTTTAAGCTATGTTTATATCTTTTTAACATAACTTGAACTGAACCATTTTATATGGGTCGATGTAGCCAGAAAAACAGCTCCAAGGGGCTTGTTGTAGCTCCGTAAAAACAAGAAAAAAAATTGTATAAATTTTGTTTTGTACTATCCATTAATAGTATGTTAATTATGAGTACAAAAGTTCAATATATCTCTCAAACAAGAGGTCAAGGGTTCAAACTTCACTAGGTGTGTACATTTGGGGGTGGCCACGGAGGTTCACTTGCGTAGACTCCGGGCTATACAAAAGGGTAGTCGCCCTGGAATTAGTCGGTTCACAATGTCGAGTCGGAAACCCAGGTAACAAAAAAAAAGTTCAATATATCTCAGTAAAATGGGTCGAAATAGCCATCTGTACTAGTGTTGGTTAGTTGCTGTACTAACTGCTTTTGGAACCTGTTAACAGTAACAGATGATCCTCGTTGGCTCAATCCGGCCCCTTTACCACCAAAATATATCCATCTGGACAGTTAGAGCTTCAAGGTCAACATCTGCTGCGGAAGAAGGTGACACAATGTTCGATGCCAACAGCTCATCTTTTGTCTAGGTGGTGAAGAGGCTTCCATCCACAAGAAAGAACCATAAGTGAAAAATAAATGGGTATGTGTAATGTGCACATAACATTATGGCTCCATCATAGTTATATGCTTTTCTGGTTTGTGGATCATCAGCACAGAAATCCAGAGCTGCCAGAGGTACACATTAATTATTTAACGAAACGTGACGTTTAGAAAAGTAAAAATATGGATCAAGTATATATAGTGAACTAGTTAAAGCAATTTGACGATGACGAAGAACGAAGGGTTATTCTTCTAGTTCAGGGGATGAATCATAACATTTTAATTATTATAGAGAAATTAAAAACTTGACCCATTTTGTCTTGTATCAATATAAGTCTAGTCTTCCCACTCCCATGTTTTCTTCAAAGTTTTTTATGATATGATTATACATAGAAATCAGTTAGTATTGGTAAAGGAATTAGTGGATGATAAGTCTAGTTTTCCCACACCCAAGTTTTTTTCAAAGTATTTTATGATATCATTATACATAGAAATTAGTTATTGTTAGTCAAGGAATTAGTGGAAGATAGACTAAATGGATGATTAAAGTTATATTGCAATATAAGTGCAGTCTCCCACCCAACTTATTCTTATGATTTTGAGCTAATCTCTAAAAATGAAGTCACCACAAGCAATAATTTACTTATCATCTTTCTATCGTATTTCTGAACAGAACCTTCATTATTCCACTTCACCACTAAGTAAGGCTGGTTCACCGACTTGATGGGTGTACACTCCGTACATCCAAACCCATTACAGTGTGACCTGAAACCTGTCAATTGCATTAAATTTCCAACATTAACTAGTGTAGTTAATTGAAGTTACATACTCTGAAGCATTTTCATCATCAACTTATATGATTTTTTCTATGGGTTGAAATATTGAATTATACAAATACAAATACACTGTACGTTAGTCACAAAAGGGTATATCTCATAAGTTAGTTAAAGCAAGTATATATTTAGTGTCTATACATAGTGCTTATGCAGTAGAAAGGAAAGGATGTTACAAGGAGAGTTATTATGTATGTTTAAGTGTTTAAGGTTGAAATCGAACAGTGATTAGTATAATCCTGCCTATATCTTACAAGACTGAACCACATAGCTTCATTCAGTGCATAATTATCTTGTCATAGAAAAGAAAAGAGAACAAGAAGACGCATGGTATGTAGCGTTTCGGTATTCTGAAAGTTTTTGTCATCAAGTTTTTCAAATGATAAATATGCCATATTTACTTTTTTGATGAAATGACCCAAACTGACCAGTTTTAAGCTATTTTTCATTTTTATATCTTTCTTACATAGCCCGAACCAACATGTTGGACCTGTTTTTTTGAAGCTATGTTTATACGTATCTTTTTAATATAACCTGAACTGAACTATTTTATATGGGTCGATGTAGCCAGAAAAACAGCTCCAAGGGGCTTGTTGCAGCAATGTAAAAACAAGGAAAAAATTATATAATTTTTGTTGAAAAATTTTAGTGGAAAATGTGTTTTCACTAACTTTGGACATAGATAATTATTAGTAAATATAATTATTAAATGT
>BQNB010075240.1:0-31535 GCA_026074375.1 Tanacetum coccineum | reverse complement strand
CGAACAAATATTCACCAAGCCCTAATAACAAGAAGCAGTGGTTAGTTGGTGTGGTTTAACTTCTACAAAATTCCGCTGTGCACATTAATGACTGGTAGAAGATTGTTTAAGCTAAATCACAGTTTCATAATCTGCTCAAGATAGGGATGTTGGTTTGGGGGGAAGCTGATTCAAAAACTTCGCCAAAAAGGAGTCTATGAAGAAAGCTTTTCAAGACATGTTGCATGAATTGGGGGGAAGTTAATCTAACTCATGCATACTATAATGGTTCCTGTACAAGTAAAGACACTAAAGATCCAAGCTGGAGTACAAGTTTCAAGACAAGGAGAACTCAGAAGACATCTTCAGCTTTGGAAGCGCTTTGGAAGACTTTATTTGTGTTGTATTTGTACATAATAGGAACAATGTAACTAATTCTGTATTTCCACATATTGGGGGAAGATTGTTAGCCTTAAAATATGGTGACATATCCGGAATTACATTAGTTTATAAATAGTCAAACACGCAGGGACTTGATTAGACACTTTAGTATAGTTTAGTTGTGTTTGGACTATAAATACCCGCTCCATACTTCCACGGAGGGGTGAAGCTCACTTTTGTAAAGTGTAAGTGTACGTGTTTTCTCTCTAGCTCATACATTTTTTCCCATCTCTTTCACCTTATTCTCTAATAAAATGGCTACACATTTATTTCATTTTATCCAACCTCCGGATCCATTTTAATCCTGTATTTACCATGTCAATTATGATGTACAAAACTCTTTGTGCCTCTATTTTGACCTTTAGGGTTGCTATTAAACTATCCGCAAGACACATAAATGTGTCTTTTTTTCTCATATCTTCCTCTAATTGCCTAACTTGATCTTCTTAATGATCAATTAAATTCAGTATTCGTGCCTCTAATTCCTCTTGATAAGGCCTTTGGGAAACGTGAATCCTACCTCATACTCCAATAGCACTTCATTCCTCATTAAAGATTCTACTCGACACTCCATACTTTCTAACTCCTGTTTTAAAATGGCATCTATGTAGTCGAGACTTTCTTTTTTGAAAAAGATTAAGTTGTTCCACTCTTCTTCTTTGTGTTGGGCTAAATCCTCAATGGTTTCCCATGCTTCTTTCGGCCTTAATTTTCTATGTCTCCTGCCTGCTACATAGTCAATGGCCATCTGGGTGGTGTAGTCGACATGATCGTAAAAGATTTGAACTTGAAGCCATATATCAAGACCATGATGAGGGACTTTTTGGAGTAAGTCCTTAAAATGAGTCTACGTGTCATAGAGAGATTCGTCTTGACATTGTTGGAACATCAAGATATCCTTTCAAAGTTTAGCCGTTCTTCCTGGTGGGAAAAACTATGCAAGGAAACGAGTGGTGAGATCATCCCAATTCGAGATGGATCCCGCGGGTAGATGATCAAGCCAATTGATAGCTTGGTCACGAAGAGAAAAGCAGAATAGACGCAAACGAGTGGTATTTCTTGTAGTACCATTAAGGTCAATGGAATCTACAATCATGAGAAAGTTCTTAAGATGTTGGATCGGGTCTTCAAACATAAGTCTGTGGAATGCACATCCGTTTTGCACCAACCGGATGGTGTCAGATGAATTTAAATTACACACACACCCAATGCTTCTCTCACACTCCTCTCCTACACATACACTTACATACATCTACATTTGAATTTAAATGCTCGCACACTTCACCAAACATCCCTCACACACTTTGCCCACTCCCCTTCCTAACATTCAAAACTTGAATTTTGAATTTGAGCAAAGGCTCCATTCTATCACATCGCCATCACATCTAATACAACTCACATCTAACTTATTACAACCCATATCCAACTCACTACACCTCACAACCTTATCCTTATCCTTAGAATTCAAAATTGAAATTTGAATTCATATCCTTTAGGCTCCAATCCATCACATCAATGCCAACTCACACTCTCCTCATATTAATCCCACATGTCTAATTTTTTTAATTTCAAATTCAAATTATCCCTCTAACATCTACATTTTCTCTCCAAACAAAGGATTATTCTTTTGGCATATTCTTTCTATCCTAAATATGCCAACTCATCTACTTAACCATGGTTAATTTCTAACTAAGCCGTTTACATTTGAGGAATACCCAAACATACCCTTTTGTCCAATGGTTCTTTTATATCTTTTTGAAGTTGGACAAACATCCCTAAAACTATTTTAATTACTTCACAAACATTTTGATCAAATCGTTAGTTGAGTTGGTTTACCTTGAGTGTAAGAATAGTAGAATGGTCAAAGCGTGAAGTACAATTGGGCTTTAGCAAGAACGGGTATTTAAAAAGCCAAAATCCCGAAAAACCATGACTGGATTATGGTACGTTGGACACGCGCTGACGCGTGGGCAGCATGCCACTCTTGACATGGTTTTTACCATTTTGGGATTTTGGCCTATAAATACCCCTTTTGGCTTTTGTATTCCTTACGTCTTTCCATTCTTACTTTCTCTCTTTTTCTCTACGCCTATCCTCTAAGTCTAACACCTCGTGTGTTCTTAAACTTATCATCTATCATTCTATTGAAGAGCACGTCTCTGCAAGAGAGACACACAAGTACCTAATCTACACTTGTGTGTTATTAGTCAAGGGTCCTCTTTCTCATACTCTTTCTATTATAATAGAGTCTCTAGGATAGGTTAGGACTTGATTTAAACAATCAACTTTTCATTCAATTTGGTTGTAAGGGATGTCTTGTATCTTTGTGATCAAGCCTGGATCATTGTGGATCTATTTGGGGTTTTGGTAAGCATCCAATGGGAAGTTCTTAGTGGTCATAGTTGATCTTAGTGATCCTAGAAGAAAAGTCGAATCACGGGTTCTTAGGGGTAGATTCCGAGGGGGGAATATGGTAGGGAGTAGTTCTTCTTAGTGAGCGTCGATCTTAGTGCATATCGGTGGAGTGAAGTTCTAATACGGTTTATAGTCCACCATAAGGATTATACTAGAGTAATAGTATCGTGTCGTGGATTCGCAATTGAACGTACGGATGGTATAAACCCCCCATCCCGAACCAGTATATATTATGGTATCTCTCTCTCTCTCTCTCTCTCTCTCTCTCTCTCTCTCTCTCTCTCTCTCTCTCTCTCTCTCTCTCTCTCTCTCTCTCTCTCTCTCTCTCTCTCTCTCTATCTATCTACTTATTGTATTCATCATCAAGTAGATCATTACACCACTCGGTTCTTTGAGGCTTGAAGTTTTAAAAACTTTAAAGAAGTCAATAAGACCGTATCCCCCCTATGGTTCTACAACTTTGTTTGCATTGTTTTTTCATTTGTCTAGCCGAACCATAATAAGCACTAAACCATTCTTCAAAAGTTGGTTTGCATAGGTCTATGGGTTTATCAATGTCACTCTCTTCCTCCTCATCACATAATTTACATTTTGTTGTTTAATGATACATATTTTCCAGCTCATCTTTCCTTAATTGTTCACAATAAGGGGTTTCATATGAAAAACTTCCATGTTAAAACTAAGGATCTCTTCTTCATTATTTGTTAGAATCCTATAGCATATTTCCATATACTCTTGACTCATTGTTGGTAACGGTTCCCACATGTTGTATTTCTTATTCCTATACCTATCATATTCATCCGTAAACCTATTTATTTCACCATCGAGTGTAGTCCATGGAATACCATCATCTTTTAACCTTGTCCTCATAAATAGAAATTACTCATCACTCATATGCACCACTATCTCATGAGTAAATAAATCTTTAACAATCTATAGAAGATAGTTAAATTCATTGAGCTGCAAGCATAGTGGTGACTCATAACAAAACAAATCTGTGTCGATCTCCATGATGTCAATGCTCTCATCCTGTAAGTCTTGCACATTATTATAACCTAGTGCATCAAAAGTATCAAGAGCATAGATATGTTCACTAGAATTAGTTACTAGTTTATCATCCTTAAAGACTATTTTATTTTTCTGACACGTAAAGATATTTTTTATTTAGAAACGTCAATCATAGCATATGTCATGGACAAGAATGGTCTACCTAAATTGATGGAATTTTTGCGTCCACATAAATGTCTAGAATCATAAAGTCTATGGGAAAAACAAATTTGTCTATTTTCACCAACACATTTTGAACAACCCCTAAAGGCAGTTTTATAGTTTTATCAGCCAATTCAACTTTTAATTTAGTAGGAACTAATTCACCTAACTCTAAACTAGTGAATATGGTGTAAGGCATAACACTTACACTAGCTCATAAACCAGTTAAAGCACAAGAAAAAGAATATTGACCAATTAAGCAAGGTAAAGTAAATCACTGTGGGTCATTTTCTTTTGAAGGCAATGTGTTCTCGAGCCAAGTAGAACACCATTCATCTATTTTTTCCTTCTCATCTTCATTAATCCTCAATTTTTTTCAATAAGTCCTCCAAATGCCTAGAATATTCTGGTATTTTCTTTTAGAGCCTCCATGTGTGGAATGTTAACTTTTATATTTTTCAAGCTAGTCAAGACATCGGAGTCTTGGTTAACACTCTTCATTTCCACTAATCAGCTAGTGGAAGGGATAGGTGGTTGATATGGTACGACCAAAGCCTTGGAAATTAGCGTCATCTTCTTAAGCTCATCATCAAGAGATACATGCTCAGCCTATACAAAATAACAAGAAACAAAAGGAAACAAAGAATGTGTAACATTAGGGTTAGTTTGTGTTTCCTAAATAGTAGCAATCGCTTTAACTTGGTCTTGAGGGTTCTTTTCAATCAAACTAGGCAAGGAGCCTGGAACCCTTTCTCTAAGAATCTAAGCGATCTGACTGATTTGAATTTACATCGCTTTCAGCGTAGCTTTGTTCTTCCTAATCGCAATTTGAGTACAAGCTTGAACCTCCATGATCAAATCGGTATTCTCTTTATCCTTCTTAGTAGACTCGGCCATAAACATATTTAATTTCTCCTCTAAACTCGGCCTCTTTTCTTGATATCCCATCTTATTATCCTCTTTTACATAATAACCTAGTGCATTAGCTCTATACCTACCTACCCTCATTTAGGTAAGGTCTTTAATAGTACTCTTTGTAGTCGACCTCATCAACTTCCTTAACCTGCTCCTTATTAGGCCAATCCGTTGATGGGTGAGATACATGGCAGAGCTCACAACTAACACGTATAGAATACACTTGCTCAAACAATTTTGTAGGTCCTTGTGTTGGATCTATATAGCCTTTTGTAAGCCAATAGCTAACTTGAATAAATCCAAATTAACTATATGAGAGACAATGACTATGAATACTATGTGCTAATGCGGAATCTTAACACAAGTACTAAGAAGAACAATTGTAAACTAACTTCGTATATTGCTATTGATTTCTATTAGAATACTATTTCGATCTCTTCTATTACATATGATACTATTGATTCTGTCAACTAACTCTATACCTTGGACCTTCTTTTATACACCAAGAAGTCCATTAGAGTTTACAATATTTTCCTAACATATCTAGTCAACCATATTGAATACCATAATTAAGTATTCAATATGTTTCTAACTATGTGGTCAACATTAATCAAATGTATTCAATACTTTCCATAATCAATTGTAACTCCTCAATCAACATTAATCACCTCAATTAAACTTCTCATCAACATAAAGTCTTCAATCATCATTAATGTCTTCAATCAACATTAATGTCTCTAGTTGAAACTTCTCTTTTATCATTGACTAGTAGCATTAATATTTAACAGTATTAAGAAGACTTTTAATTCCCAACAATCCTCCCCTAAACTTGATATTCATCTGGATTAATCATCAAGTTTCTTCATTAAAAGCTTCTTAATCTCCAGGAGGATGCTTCCAAACACTTCTTTACATCTTAAGTTGTTTTATGATTAATTTAAGAATCAAGGAAATATCTTCATCAGCAACAATATCATTTATCCTCCCCTGTTTGGATGCATCATCACCCAAGCTGTCTTTATCACCAGAGGACTTTTACTCTTGCAGTCAAACCAACTTTGTATAGTCTTTTCACCTTATGAGTTCTTGACCTTCTTCTTTTCAAGCTTGCAATCTCACTTTGTTGAGAGGTCTTTGTATTCTCCAAATCAAGAACCATGGTAAGAAAATTGGATTACATAATTCCTAACAATCCTCCCCTAAACTTGAACTTCACTTGTTAACTTCAAGTTTCTTCTGATTGAGCTTTTGAGGATTGTATCCAAGCACTTCTTGACTGCATTCTTTATCTTTATGATCATCTGCTTTGTGATTTTATTGTAAGCAGATCATACTTTCGCTTTCAATCTTGAATTTGCATCTCATCTCTTCTGCATCACAGCTACACAGCAACATCCAACTAAGTTGGTTTTGTAGTTTTTGGCAAACTACCAGCCATAAACGGATTTGATATTCCTTTACCAGTAGCCGTTTGCTCTGGGATAGTCAACTCTTTATTGCAAAATATGGTGAGTTGATTACCATACAGTTTTTGGTAAACTGTCAACCATAAACGGATTTGAGAAGTCTTTACCACAAGCCGTTTGCTTATGGACTAGCCAGTTCTTGATGTCTGTTAGACATGGTGAACTGATGACCATTTGTTGTGTAATGATAAACCAACACTCAAACAACCCTTCTCATCTCCATTTCTAGCTTCCAGATTCCCAAACCATAAAGCACATTTATGAGCTACTGATAATCCCTTTAAACATTTGCATCTTTAGTTTGTTGTTGAATGAATTTAATAAGGTCCATTAGCATAGTACTGTTTTCTTCAGTTGTTAACTTTACCTTCAGCATGTGCAACAAAATCTTTTTCATCAAAGGATACTTCTTCTTCAATAGCATTTATAATATGTTAATATTCTCTGTCTGTCTGAGAGTATGTACACCAGATGAATTGTGCAGCTTCCAGCTTACAATATTCAAATTCTGTTGGGATTTCTAAACTTCATTTAGTTCTATTGGATGGAACGTTATTGTCAAATCTCCCCAAAGTATTCTATCAAAACCTTAAGGAATCTCATCTTGATATATGTCCATCACAAGCTGATACAATGCACATAAATCCTCTCTATCAAATATAGACAAGGCATTTAACAAGAGACTAAAATACCTTTTGCTTCCATTTCTTCTGGTGACTACATTAACATTAATCTCCTCTAGAACTTCAACTTCATCAGGCATTGGTTTAAGTCCATAATATCCAGATTTCCACTCAATAATTGGAGATTTTTGATCAAGTATCTCATAGTCCGTTCTTTTTTTTTTTTTTTTTTTTTCCTCATCAGAAAGCTTATGGTCTAATACAACTCAACTGATTCTTTTTCCTTCTCATTTCTACTCTATTCCTCATCATCTCCCTTAGCAGTTGCTTGACTGAATCTTCTTTTCCTAGCTACTGTTTTACGCCTTTTCCTGTCTTCTTTACTGGCTTTGCAATTTCTTCCTCCTTAACAATAACTGGTTCTTCAACATTCTCTTGTACAACTGGAACCTCTTCACTTCCAATAGTTTTCTGCTTCTTTGAAGATTCTTGCTCCAGTTCTATACCTGGTCTCTTAATTCTTTCTTCAGATCTCATAGGCACAATCCTTTCAATGCACTTTATTAGCTTTTTAAACTCTTGCTTGAGTTCTTTAAAAGTAAGCTTCTTTAATTGAACCATTGTCCAACCTTGACTGTACAAAGAAGTACTCTGATTCTTGATAAAGGTTCTCATGTAATCTCTTTGTTGTGCTTGTGTCATGGGCTTGTCTCTCTTTGCCTTGGCTTTTTGTTCAGCATAATACTTCTTTTTTTGATTGGTCATGTCTACCACCTTCTTTGCAAAATCATCTTCAGACACATTTTCACCTTGTAAAATCTTGGTCAATTCTGCACTTGCTTCAAGCTTAGCTCTGATGGTATTCCAGTCTTCTTCAGAATAGTATTTAGCTGCTTCTTGTACTTCATCCCTTCTTTTCTTTTGTTGTTCAGAAAGCTCTTCCTCTTCTTGCATTCTCTTGGCTACCATCTTATCCATGTGAATCTGTTTTGCAACCTCTGCATCCATCTGAGCTTTCAATCTAGCAGCTTCTTCTAATCCAACTCTTTCTTGTTCTAACTGTAACCTTTTCTTTTTTGTAGCCTGGATATCTTCTTCAGTCATCTGAGCTTTTCCTTCCCTTTGACCCTTATCAGTACTAATCTCTGCACCACCGGACTTAACTGGAGAACTACCAGTATTAAGTTTAGTAGTCTTGATTCTTTCCTTTGCTGTACTGAAGAAGTCCAAATCAATATTAACATCCGAACCTGTATCACTTGACCTTCTTCTCCTTTTGTATGTACTATCTCATTCAGATGCAACTTGTGATAAATTTCTAGCTGCTTCCATAGTTGTAGGACTGATATCTTTCTTTTATGCCCCCCTAAAGCACTAACCTTGGAAGGAGTAATAAAATCTACTGCACTTTCATTCATAGAAGCTCTAGCCAAGGAAACTAGAGGATCATCATATATATCTTGAATCTTCCTCCCCTGATTATCTGGTTCTTCACCCTCTGATTCAGACAAAATGACTTTTCTTGATTTTCTCTTCAATGCAACTTCTAGTGACTTCACTAGTCTCCAACCAATTTTATAGCAGCATGTCCAATGGTCTCTGTTGTGGCCTCTCTTTCAGCTCCTTCTCTAAACTGTCAATCTTCATCACAAGCTTAGGTACAAGTTCACTCAATTCTTTAAGTTTCAGACTGTCCTCAGCACTTCTTGATGTGTTACTTTCATGGAGAGGTGCATCATAGAACCTGAGTGGAGACTCATGAATGTTACCACTGTCCAATCATGCATCTAAGCTAGGAGTTGTAGTGGTAGCTCCCTCAGTACCAACTCCCACACTTGTGGTAGTTGCCTCATCTGCTACAAAGGTTAAAGTAGGACTTGGAGACTGAGGAATCTCAAAGTCTTCTCTGTGAATAGACCTAGATAGTGATGAATAAGGTAGTTTAGTAATAGGTGGAATTAGTGGTGGATATTAAGTAGATGGAACTGGATCAACAGGTGTGTGATGGGGGTCAGTTAGGATTTCATACCCTTCACCTTGATCCTGTGCTGCAACTTCTATCATTGCAGGCAGCAATGGTACATGATTCCCAGCAAATCCCCTTTTCATATTTCCAAAAGTCTTTTTAGATAATTAAGAGGCTAGGTATTTTACATCATTTTTAGTGGATATGTCTAAAATCATTTGCAAGAACCTTGGATACATTAAAAATTTAGTCTTGCTTTCCAAGTTATTTACCATTCCATCAAAAATCAATTTTGAAAAATTATAAACCCTATTACTAGATAGACAAATCAAGGCAGTAGCAATAGGACTGCCAAATTGATCCCATCCACCATAGTACTTAGGCTTATTACATGGATGAATTGTATGGACAGAACTTAAATGGGGGGGTTTTGTTTAAAACGATTTTTCCAAAATGTAAGTTTGCCTCTGAAACATACCCCATGTGGTCAGTTCCCATCATAAATTTTAGCATCTGGTAAGTTATGAATACATGTTGCATCTGCCAATTGAAGTTTACTTCTGACAGATGCCTCAGTAATGGCATACTCGTTATTGTCAAAAGATGCTACTAATTCTTGAATCCCATTAGCAAGTGTTCTGACATTAGCAGTCTGCCAGAACTGTTTGAATAGGGAATCATAGATAGTGGGATTATGTGTTAGAGCATACCTGAGAGGAGTGGCCTTTAGAAAATCCACTATCTCATGGAAACCTACACTTTCAGTAGGTTTCTTGAGGAAAGCGACCTGGTTATGCTTATCATTATACTTCAAACTGGTCATCTTGAATGCGTGAGGAACAGAGGTTGTGATTAATCGACTTTTAGTGCTGGGTTTAGTACGTTTGTGTAGTTAGGTGCTAATTGAGAGAGGCAATTGAATTTATATAGATGCAAACTAAGATTTCTGATTGGACCGACTGTAAAAGTAGTTTTTGATGGTAAAGAAAAATGTGTTATGTAAATAAATACAATAATTATCCAATTAAGAAACCTATATGTGAAGTAATTGCCTGTTTAAAAAAATAAAAAATCCTCTAACGGTAATATTGAATATATAGAAAATTAGTTATCCCTCAACCAGCACCAACGGTAACTTACCAGTATTAATATTGGTCTACCAGAATTAACTTTTAGTCTACCAGTATTAATGACACGTCAGCAGTAACTTTTCTCTACCAGAATTAACTTGTAGTATACCAGTATTAATATTTACCCACCAGAACTAACTTCTCTACCAGATTTAATTTTGGTTTACCAAAATTAATATTTAATCTTAGTACTTACAGACCAAATGTGAGAGAAGTGACCATCACAGCTTCATTCCATCCTCAGATCCATGCTATTCCTGCCAGAATTAGTCCAAAAACAAAAATATACTGCAAGATATTTGCGTATGAAAATATTCACCAGGACTAATACTTCTAACTACCAGTATTAATACTAATATTAATACTACTCTACCGACAATTTAAAATTTAACTGCAAGTACAAGTAATACAACATTAAAATCATCCCCCTCAACCTCAGCAGCTATAGGTTGAGCATTCCAATATTAACCACCAAGAAGTTGAATCTGGGACCATCAAAAGCTTTGGTTAACAAATCAACAACATTATCATCAGTATGAACCTTCAGCACCTGTATGGGCTTCTTCTCATAAGCATCTCGGATAAAGTGGTGCCTGATCTCTATGTGCTTTATCTTTGAGTGATAAACTGGATTCTTCACAATGCATATTGTGCTTTCATTATCAATGTAGATTTTTGTATTCATAAAGTTGAAACAATAATCTAACATTTGATTCTGAATCATTTGATCTATAATTACGCTAAATTTGCAGCAGCACACCTTATTTAGCGTCTGTTGTGAGCTAGCCATTATTGTTTGCTTCTTGCATTGCCAAGAAATCAACCTTTTGCCAAGAAATTGACAACCATCTGTTGTGGATTTCCTGTATAGGTTGGCACCAACATAATCACTGTTAAAGAAGGCTTCCAAGTCAAAGGAGGACACTTTAAGAAATCCTTAAGGTGTTGGTTTGGATCCTTAGATCGAAGTCCGTAGTAATGAGCATCCTTTTAAACCATTCGAGATGGGTCGGACTCAAAGTGGGTGCACGTTGTTCCTACGGGGGGGGGGGGGGAAGCTTATTGGAATTCTTATAGCCCTCGTGGCTAGGTTTGGATGTAGTCTCCAGAGTATGGATTAGGATTCTCGTCTCCTTGGTGGTTGTTGGAAGATTGGGATTACGAAACACATAAAACAAAGAAAAAATAGACTTAGAGAAATACTAATTTGCACAATTATTATATTATTAAAGTGATTGGATTCAAGCAAGTAGAACTTAGTTTAACTAGGTTCAAAAAACCTAACTATTCCACCATTGCAAGGCTTGGTGCCAAAACTTGTTGCGGTTTGTCGTAGGGACTTCTTACAAGACAGTTTTTACAACTCCCTAGGAGAGTTACCATAACCGTTGTAGTTGTAGTTTTAGGCAAGCGATCGGGGGTTGTTATTGTTCTCTAAAAGAATAGGTTGGGAAGGCTTGATCACGGTCTAACATAATTCTAGGGGTTGAGAAAAAATTAATTTTGTGTTTTTAAGTTTTATGAAAGTAGGTAAATCTATGTTAGGGCAACGCACAAGTAAGGTAGTATGAAGACTATTACAAGGCCCCTAAGAGTACTATAAATGCATGTGAAATATCTTAAGAGGGATCAACCATATAAGAGGGCAAGGTATTATGAAGATTGTTACCCGATGGTATCCTTTCTACGCACTCGCGTTTCCTAGACGTGTCTACAACGATATAGACAAAAGCTGGGTTTCTAGAACCTAATGCGCACAATCATCAATCAAGAAGCAACAGTAAAATGATCTACAATCCGACTTTTATGCAATCATAAGCAAATACAAAGGAGGGTTTAGCCTCGCATATTATAAAGAAAGCAAAGAGATAAATCAATCATGCAAGACATAAACATATTGAATGATTAATGATAAATAACCTTACTTGAATTAAAACATGGATTCAAGGTAGTACAATAGGGTTTTGAGACCCTAAAAATGACCTATGAAACTGCTAGAAGAGCTAGGGTTCGTCTCTCTAAGTTATACAAAGTTATCCCAAATGTTACACACTTGAAACCCTAAAATCGGTTTAATATATATAAAGATATCGCTTGCGATAGCATCGCGTTGTAATCCTTGACATCGTGCTTTCGTGGATGATTCTAGATCCTCTTTAAGTCGGCCACGTCTTGACGTCGTCACTAAATCTATGACATCATCACTAGATGGATCACGATGGCGTCGCTTTATGCCTGCGATGCCGTCTCCACACTCTGAGAATAATCTTTCTTCATGGATTTGGTGTAGGTCTGTAATCTCGTTTGTTTCTTCTCCAAATGAGCCCAAGTCACGTGTATTTCCTCCAAATGCCATCCATGTGTAAAAAACATAGAAAACAAACAATTAAGAACTTAATCTAGGCCATATTTGCATGATTTTTTTTTTTTTAGGGGGTAAATGACCCTGAAATAGTGTAATAAAATGACAAACTCATCTCAAATACACTTAGTATCAAATTTTATTTGATCATCTTTAAAAAACTGTTGAATAGTTTTCACAGAGTTTAAATCTCATCCTAGATACACACATCCTAAATGGAGTTGCTGAGAGGAGAAAAAGAACCCTATTAGACATGATTCGATCTATGATGAGTCAAGCAATACTTCCGATAAGCTTCTGGGGTTACGCATTAGAGACAGCCACTCATATTTTAAATCTTGTACCCACTAAGAAGGTTTCAAATACACCTTTTGAGATGTGGAAGGGAAAACGTCCTTCTCCTGAGCACATTCAAAATCCAGGGGTTGTGAGTAGGTTTTCGTTAGCGAAAGCTCAGGACAAACTAGAGCCAGGATTTGAAAAGTGTCCTTTTCTTAATTATCCAGAAGAGTCATTGGATTTTGTTTTACAAACCCAAGGATAATGTGGTATTTGTCGCTCAAAGAGGAGTGTTTCTTGAGAGAGAAATGATATCTAAAGAGTACAGTGGGAGTAAGATAGAACTTGAATAAATTCAAGAGTCTATCGATGAAGAACCTATAGTGAACACTGACACTCGACCAGAGGTGGTGACACTTGTTAAGCATGATTATATATCCTTACCCATTCGCAGAATAAGTGGTAGAGTTAGCAAGCCTCCTCAGTTCTACTATGGTTTCCATATTAAAGAGGACAAGATTAGTGATAGTACACTAAGTGAATTGGATAAGCCTGCATAAACTAAAAGGGGGGGACTGCGGTTGGCAAGGCCATGAGGCTGCTAAGTAGAAGGTAAGCTATGAAAATCAAGGTTTCAGTCTATGTATGACAACCTAGTTAGGGAATTTCGGTTGACATACACCCGGTCTTAAAAACGGTTAGGATGTAAAGACATGATGGGAACGTTACACACATATAATGCTAGGTTCGGTAGCGGAAAGGGTTTACTCAAACCCTCAGGGGGATTTGATTATGAGGAAACCTTCTCACCAGTAGCTAAAATAAAATCAATTAGGATAATGCTTGCCATAGCTGCGTTTCATGATTATGAAATATGGCAGATGGATGTCAAGACCGCTTTCCTTAACGGAAAACTGACAGATGATGTTGATTCATAGTTTTATATACCTAAAATATATATATAAAATATAACCTTAAGAGAAATCAAGAAAATTACCAAGTTACCCTTGATAAAATTCACTCTCAAAAAAATATATATTATATAATTATAAACTACGTTTTATTATACCGGGTAAGTATGATACCCGGTCGTTTCCCCAAAAAAAAAAAAAAAAAAAAAAAAAAAAAAAAAAAAAAAAAAAAAAAAAAACAAAAAAAAAAAAAAAAAAAAAAAAAAAAAAAAAAAAAAAAAAAAACGATCTAGTGAAAATTGAAACCTCGTTTTTTGTATGGATTCTGATTTGAATGAGCAAATGGATGATTTGATTATCTAAAGCAACAATTAAAATGGACAATTAAAAAAAATAATTAAACAATTAAACTAATACGGGAAATAATTAAAATATAACAAATAAACAAGTAAACAAATTTTAGTCCCTAAAAATGTAAACTAAAATTATAAACCTAAGATTGGACAAAAGAAAATTTTCGAAAAAAAAAACATTTATTTTTTTTGGCTTTTTTGGGTTAAAAGATATGATTTTTCTAAGATTTAAACTACTTAAAAACTAAAAAAAATAATAAAACTATTAAAAATTAAATCCTAAAATTTTTATAAAAATTACACTAAATAAAGAAAGTGTGCAGAAATTTTATAAAAATAAAAGCCCTAATTTTTACTTTTTGCTTAAAGTCTAAATAAACTAATTAGAACATAACCCCCTATCTTTAATTAAAAATTAATATAACTAATTTAAAAAACTAACTGTGAAAAAGATCTTATGGACTATCGGGCTGAAAACATTTAATGGGCAGGAATAACATTGAAAACAACCTAAAACAGAAAAATTCAGCGAATGGTCCCTGAGGACTTACCCCGACAACACAACTTAAGTACAATTTTACGCAGTAATTCTAAATGTGCATTATCATTTAAAAAACTTAAAGAGCTAAAGTTGTAATGGAAGCTAGGCGAGACAACTTTAACAAAAGCACTTTGGTTGGGAAACTCAAAGAAAGCTTAAAAGATCCTTCTCAATAAGCTGTTACAGAAATAGGGGTTTGGGCTATGTTCTTACTAATACAGCTTATAATAATGCTCAAATTAAGCTTATATGTTTGAAAAAGAAAAGAGCTTCTAGGAAAGCTTATTGAAATGCTTATCTATGAATGCAAAGAAATCTAAGCTAGAAGTACTTTTAAACAACTAAAATTGAGAATGAACTAAGCAAACTCAGAAAATAAGCAAGATAGCACAAAATTTAATTAAGCTAAAAATACTTTAAAATGCCTACAATATAACTTTAAAACTTTAAGGACTTATTAAACTACTTATAATCTATCTAATTAAGCTATAAAATCTAGACCCATAAGCTAAATTAACGAATTTAAATCCTAAAGTTTCTAAGTACTGTTTTTGGTTTTTTAGTTACTTTTGACAGCAAAATAAGCTAGGAAAATAAGCTAGAAAATGTAATTTAAGTCATAATCTGTATTAAGCCATAACTAAACTATAAGATGCTAAAAGATAAGCTATTAAATCCTAACTTTGATGGCTTAATTTGGGGCTTAAGACTCAGCAGTACTAACTTTTGTTAGTACTGCTGATGCAAAGTTCCTTTTTTAAACAGCTGAAATGGCTAAGAAAATAAGCAGTAAAATGAAAACTAAATCCTAAACTATATTAAGCTATATCTAGATTACTTCTAACTTGAATTTAAAAACCTAAATCCTACTTTTACTCAACTAAAAATTAAGCCAAAGGTAGCTAGTTTACTAAACTTATGTTAGTATGGTAGCTAGCAGTACTAACTTATTGTTAGTACTGGTGCACTTTTGCACAAGTGCAAAACAAAAATGCAGGTTTCCTAAGGGAAACACTGCACTAAAACACACTCAAATAGAGTGTTTAAACAAAGTCCAAGCAAGATCTAAGCCTTGGAGGGCTTAGATCAGAATTTCACAAGTAAAATCAAAGGGAAAAATCCCCTGGTGCACAGGCGAGCTTATTAAGCCATAAAATCATTAATAGCTTAAACTAAAACCTTAAATCTACTCAAAAGCCTTATCAATTATGGATCAATCAAACTATCAAAAAGAAATCACAAACTGCATTTGTCTTTTTGATGCAAAAACTAGCTTAACCAAACACACTTTTAACGACTATGTCATTTCATGATTTAGTTACTATCTTTGAAATCTAGTAACAAGTGCTTATACTAGACAAATTAGCAGATTAATAAATTATTTAATAAGTGTCTTAACACTAAGTAAGCAATAATCTAAGATCTTAAGTATTTTACTATGTTTTTGGTTTTTTAGAGGTTTTTTTTAAGACAATATTATGATAAAATTATGTTGTTTAAATAAAGAGAAAATTGAAAACAGCATAAAACAACTAAGATGAAGTAGCTAGGTAAAAATCAAACAGCCTAATAAGCAAAGGGCATAAGCAAATAAGCCAGATCTAAAATTTAGAAAGTAATGATATCATTAATTTAAAGATAGAATTAATGGAAATGAAAGAGAAACGTACCAAACTCCTCGTAGCTAAACAAGAGGACCAATAAAGGCAGAGCTACAAGCTCCCTAGACTTATTAGATAAGTTGGGGGTAAAAAGTCCTTTGGGTTCTTCTTACCTAGGTTATGATCCCCTTCCAAAAAAGCTTAAATCCAAATAGGGTCTGATGATAATTGTAAGTTTAAACTGATTTAAGGTTTTAAGTTAGTTTAATTCTGGAATTCAATAAAAGACTCTATTTGCTTATAGACTGAAGAGCTTTAAAAGGAGCTATTTGTTATTGAGACATTTTGGCTTATTTAGGACAGCTTTTGAATACCAAGAAAAGAGAGTTAATGAATGATTTTACTAAATTTCATTAATAAAAGTTACTGAATTACTTTTATTAGAAAGGAAGATACAAAAACATTTTAAGGAAAATTACATTTTAAGAAAAATACGATATTAAGACTAAACTAAATTACTAAAAATAACTAGATTATTGTGTGTGTGAGAAAGTGAGGCCTATTTAAGGTCCTGAATGTATGTCTAGGATCTCTTGCCATGCTCTTACTATCTTCAATCTCAACCAATCATTTCCTTCAATCATCAAGCATCAATTGTGGCGTTTGATCAAACTGTGGAACCTGAAGATTGCGCGTGTCATTTCATGGATGTGACGTTTTGTGCTTCTTTGGTAGAGTCGTTTTAGACCACAATAACCCAATTAATTTGTGCTTTCACCATTGTTGACGTGGCCTTTGATTTGGAGAGGGCTTAAGTAATCCTTGATTTGACCTTAATGACCCTGCCATTGTATACTAGACCACTTGAATAGACAATCGCACCCTTTAATTTTCAAAAGCCCCTTGATTTACCTAGATTGGTAAAAGGTTAGTGACGATGAATAGTAACTAGCCTTCGCGCTTCTTTTATAACTGAATCGGGGTAAAAGTCGTTTGACTTTTGGAGAATGACACAAATGGCCCTTTTTTTTCTTTTTTTCCTTTTTCTAGTTATAAAAGTATTTAGGACTTTGAAAGTTTGGTCCTTGTGTTTTATTATAAAAGGAAATGGGCTTTGTTGACTTTTATTGACCAATGTTTGACTGGGATTGACTGAGGTTTTGACATTTCTGGCTTCGGCTTTGATCCTTTGGCTTCTTTTTGTACTCTTCTGATTCTCGTGTCCGTGCTTGCCCGTTTTTTGACTGTTTTCTTGTGATTTTTGATTTATCCATACCTGCACACACAAAACACAAATACAAGCATATTTTTGCCATTTTTGGTCTGTTTTGGGTTTAATTGGGTTATTTTAAGCATAAATGGATATGTGTATTCTACACTTATCAAAATTCCCCAAACTAAACGATTGTGTGTCCTCACGCAATATCACATGCCTTATAACCAAATACCTCGAAAATTTCCCAAACTATACCTTTGAAAAGTAGCAAAGATTTTTGTTGAGAGAATTAAGAGATCACAAGTTTTAAAACACCCGATTTCCCATTTTCTAAATTTTTTCTCTTTTTATGATTTTTTTTTGATAATTAACTACCTAACTACAACTTATTTATGTTGACATAATGTATTGTTTTCATTACCTCATTGGTAACTTTTAGGATCATAGAACAAAAATCACAATTAAGTGTCTTAAAGATAACTTTATCATCCCCGATTTTTCACTTTCCCACATTGCTCATGCTTAAAAAAATAAGTTACACTGCTATTACGATTAAGATGCTAAGAATTTTTAATTACAACTTGTGAATTCCTATTCCCGACTAAAATCTTATATTTAGTGTGAGTGTGTTCAAATTAATTTAAACAAATTAAATCCAATTTTTTAGGATAGATGAAATTCGACCAAGCTTTACTTAGCTAAGATCACATCTTCAAAGCAAACAAAAACCTATTCTAGCTGGACATCGTTGGTTCACTTATACCATTAAATGATTTTTCTTCGCTATCGATCCCACCGTCATAGGGTAAGTGCTCAAGCTTTTGACACCCATCCGATGAAATACTACGAAACGCATAATCTTACCGTATGAAAAAAGCCTTGTAGACTTTTGCATAACCTTTAGGCTCTAAAAAGAATACCTTGGTTTTAGAAAATGAAAACTATTTACTATTATTTTTCTAACTTTGCAAACATTATTATTTTATTTACTTATTAGGTAGACATCGGTATACTTTTCTATCAACGACACTTCGGCCACGCCACGACACAGAGCTCGCGTTACTTATTTATGATACAACCCTAATATAATCCTCAAACCATTCTTTCGATGTCACATAGGGAGCGAAAACGACAAATGCCATGTACTTTTATGCGATGGAGTTTGCATATTAATTATTAACACTTTAAGGATTTATAACTTGCATCCTTTTTATTTACCAACTATATTTTATAGATTTTTTTTATATAGTAAAAATTTCGTTTAAGAAAACCAAAGTATAAACTCGAACTAAAATCTTTATTTACAAATGATGTTTGACTTATCATCGATAAAGCTTTTTCTCTGGGGGGGAAAAATTGGTTGATTAGAACTTTTAAGAGTAAAACTTAATTTGCTAAAAGATTAAAAGGGAGACAGGTATATATTAATCATTTTAAGGATCGGGGATGAAAAATCAACCTAGTTATTTTATAAGCCTTTAAGCTTTCCAAATAAACTTTGTTTAGCATCCTAATTCGTAACCAACATTATCATCTCTTATTCTTCACAAAATAAATTTGCAAATACTTAGCCTATATAAAATCCAACTCGGCATATTTAAAATCTACTTGAGATTAGCACAAGTTTTCATTTACTAATGATTTCAAGTCTAGCATGTTTTAAGTATACGTAGAGGACTAGCAAAAACTATCATCATTTAATTGTTAAGGGAGGAAGCTAGAACTCTACACGTTCGATTGGGTCAAAAAATTACTTTTTAATTTCTTACCAACGGAAAACCTTCATTGTGTTTATCACTTTCATTTCTTTTTTTTTTTTACATATTTAACTAAATAACAGATGAAATTTAAAATTTTTGATATTTTTGTGGAAAAAAACGGGTACGTGAGAACAAAACAATAAGGCAAGCAACATCTAATCGATAGTTTTTCCCTTCGCTCAAACTAAAACGGAACCATTGCAAAGAAAATAGAAAATATAAAAGAAATATAAAAGGATAAGCATGGGGTGCCTCCCACGAAGCGCTTGTTTATTATAGAGTCCCCTTCGCTTGACTCTTTCCCCAAACTAGTTTTTTTATGGTGGATAATAGCAATGGTGAAGAAAATCTAAGAGGTGACAACCTCCCCAAACTAGAGATGAAAGATATACCAAAACATTTTTGATTCCGGGTTCAACAAACTTTTTAGAAAAGAGTTTCAAGATTGAAAATTTGAACCCAAAAAATGCTTTAGTAACATTAAAGTTCATTAAGGGTGGGTGGAGAGGGTCAAAAACATCAAGAGTCAAAAGAGCTTTAGATGGAGCTAACTCTTTTGAACTCTTGTCCTTAAAAGCATCATTATCAAAAATACCCGGTTTAAAAACTTTATCTTCACTCCCCGTGGAGTAAGATACGGGTAAAACCTCAGGATAGGTGACAAATGGTAAAAATATTTGGGTAGTGAATTTGAAGGTATCTTCCTCTTCATCTGAAACAACATTTTCACCTATACCCGGGTAAGAAAGTTCACTTGTGTTAATTTCATCAAAAACATTAACTTCAGCCATCACGGGCTCATCATCAAAAGTAAATGACTCGTACTCGGGAAGAATCATCGAGTCATCAAGGGGTAAATCATCAATAGAAGTAGTGTCCTCCCCTGAATCACGGTCACTCTCGATACCCCGTGTTATCGAGTTATCCGAAAAACTAAGCAAATCCGCCTCCTCTAAAGACATATTCTCTATCCTCAACGGGGATAGGGGATAGTAGAGGAGCGTATGATTGCTAAAAGACTCGAATTCGGGTAAAGAATTATTTGAAAAAGAAAGAGAAGTTTCGGACGAATCACTATCCATGATGGGAATAGGATTGTCTTTCAAAGATTCGATATTAGAAATAAGACGACTAACATTCAGCAATTTTTCACGAAGGATAACGTCTTGGATTTGAAGGATATCAGCTAAATCAAATTCTTTTTCTTCTTGATTGATATCATTTACCTCTTCTAAACTAACGTACTCGATGTCTTCAAAATCATCGTAATCACTCGAAGTATAATCATTCGGATCAAAATCGGCTTCAACAATTCCTGGTGGAATTGGAGCAATATGAGCAAGTTCACCGGCGAACTCCTCAAAAATAGGGTCGATCTTAAAAGAATGAACAATCAAAGTATCACGGTTAATCAAAGATTCCATAAGATCGGACTCACAATTATTATCACAATTAGGCACATCACTCGTATCGTCGGAAATTCCCTCAAACTCACTTGGGATTGGGACAAGGTTCTCAACACTAGACTTTATTACTTCGTCTGATTCCGTTGCCGGAATAGTGTCGAGATGCTCATCCCCCATTTTTAGAGAATTATCGGGCTCCTGGATCGGTAAGTCGGGTGTGATTGCTCTAGATGTAGAATTTCGAGCGATAATATCTCCTAAAGGAATATAATCATCCTCGTCATCGCAAGTAACAGAAAGCATGTAACGACAGGCAGCAGCATACTTTTCTTCTTCGTAAGCTTGCTCCTTTTTTCGAACTTCGCTTCCCCATATATTAAAATCTTGCTTAAGTTTTCGAATTCTAATTTCACAGTCTCTCTCATAATCTTCATCAATCTCCTCGCCTCGAAATCTTTTAATACCCAAATCATTTATTATTTCCTTCATCTCTCTATCGACCAATTGCTGTTCATGCATCATTTCCTCGATACTCATATCCTCTATTTTCTTTCTTCCATCTCTTATTATTTCTTCAAATTTTTCTTCCATTTTATTAAGGACTTGTAGAATTCCTTGATGATCGACGGAGTCTTGCGGGGGTTGTGGGTGGTCAAAACCGGAATAATCATAACTCGGATTAGGTTCATAGCAAGTTTCATTGATCGGTTGACATTGATAATCAAAATGAGGACCTCCGCAATAAGCACAACAAAGATATTGCTGAGAAAAACTCGGTGAATTTTGTGGATAATAATTATCACTAAAGTTTTGATTGTAGCACGGCTCCTGTTCATAGACAAACGGGAACTGTGGTGAACAATCATAACCATAATGAGCATTATTTCCACATAACTCACACAAGTAAGTCTCAAACTGGGGTTGTGGAGGTTGGTAAGAAAAATTTGGAGAATTATCGAAAGAATTCGGGTTTGGATCATAAGCGAATGAATTTTCAGCTTCATAATTGCATGTCGGGTGAACAATTGGCAAAATCTGTGGGAGCTCATTAATGGTTTGATTGCATTGTTCTGGATTAGAGATAATCGGAACTTTTGGTGGACAATTATAACCGTAATGAGCACCTTTACCACAAGATTTACAAATGCATTGTCGACAAAAAATTCCATCTAATGAATCACCGCACTCATAACAACAATTATGGTCAATTTGTGGAGGTTCTTGCGAAGATTTTTCACCGGGGTCTTGATTGACAATGATTGGCTCTCTAGGAGCATTAACATCGTTGGTATTGTCATCGGATAATTCGGAAGTATTTTAAAAGTCTTGGAAAATTCCATTTTTAACACAATACGCAAGCAAATCTTCATCGAATTTCTTTCGTAAAAATGCACATCCACGACAACTCGGACCATCAACCGGGGTTCCACATCTTGCACAACACGAAGAAGAGTCGGATTCGGGAGTAAGGATCTTATCATTAAGACTCCCTATCGAACAACAATCTTTGGTGTACAAACTTCCACAAGTCGAACATTCCTTGATAGCATAGAGGGATTTTGAACGATGAGACGCCATAAGAATTAAACAATTTAGAGGGTTAAGAAAAAGAATTAAATGGTTAAGAAGAAAAAGAAGATTATTTTTGGTTTTTTCGATTCTTTAAACATGTTTTATTTACGGACAAAACGAGAGACAGCTTAAACCAATTAATCAACTTACTTCACGGTAGCTCTCAAAAATTGCTTTTCAAGGTGAGCCGTTCCTCGTAAGTGACACAAATGGCAAGTTTTAAATCTTTAGTTCGATTTGGGAACCAACAAGTTCACCGGAAATTGAAATGATAATACCTCCGTTGAGAGTATTATATTTTGGTATTTTTACCAATTGGTGACTTTTATTTCTTTAATTAAAAAGGAAGATTTTTTTTATATTTTTGATTTTTTCTATTTTTTTATCTTTTACTTATACTAAAAAGAAAAGGAAAATATTTTTTTACTTTTTATATTTTATGATTTTTTTTTTGGATTTTTGAATTATAAAACAAAAATGAAACTTTCTAAGTCGAAAGGGTCTTCAAACCAAATCAATAAACACAAAACGAAGGAATCGTAAACACTAGTTGCCGGCAGCGGCGCCAAAAACTGATTGTGAGAAGTTTTATATACCTAAAATATATATATATATAATATAACCTTAAGAGTAATTAAGAAAATTACCAGGTTTTCCTTGATAAAATTCACTCTCAAAAATATATATAATATAATATATAGATTGTTATTATTTAAACGGTAGGTAAGTATGATCACCCGGGTCGTTATCCCCAATGACTAGTGAAATTGAAACCTCGTTTAAGTTTGGATTCTGATTTGAATTAAGTAAAGATATTTGATTTGGTAAGCTATGACTACTAAAAAAATGGACAATTAATCAAATACGGAAAACAAATAAAACGCGACTATTAAGCAAGTAAACTAATTTTGATCCCTAAAAATTTAAACTAAAATTCTAAACCTAAATTAGGATAAAAGAAACTTTTAGGAAAAAGAAAAAACATTTTTTAGCTTTTTAGATTAAAAAGATATGATTTTTCTAAATTTTTAAACTAATTTCAAAGACTATAAAAACAATAAAACTCTTAAATATTACAGGTCCTAAAATTATCTATAAACTTACACTAATTAAAGTAAATGTGCAGAAATTTTCAAAAAATAATAACCTAATTTTTAGCTTTTTTTTAAAAAGTTTAATTAAACTAAATTAAAACCCTACCCTATTATAATTAAAACAATTAATATAACTCAATAATAATCCGACTTGGGGACTAAACTGTGAAAAGACTTAAGGACTACAGGGCTCTAAAAAACATATTATACGGGCAAGGATTAACTGGGGGAAAACTACCCTAAAAACAGAAAAATTACAGGAATATGGTCCCTGAGGTCTTACCCCCGACAAAAACTAAGTCCAATTATAAGCTCCAATTTCTCAAAAACGTGCTTATCATTAAAAACTTAAAAGAGCAAAGTTGTAAAGGAAGCTAGGGGAACAACTTTAACCAAATTCCTATGGTCTGAAACTCAAAGATATGTATAAAAGTAGTTTCTCAATAAGCTGTTTACAGAAAATAGGGGGCTTTGGGTATGTTTTACTAAAACAGCTTATAATAAGCTCATATTAAGTTAATGTGGAAAAAGGAAAAGAGTTTTAGGTAGCTAAGAAATGCTTTATCTATGAAATGCAAAGAAACTCTAAGATAAAGTACTTTTAAACAACTAAAGTTGAGCATGAACTAAGCAAACTCAGATTATAAGCAAGATATCACAAAATTTAATTAAGCTAAAAACTTTAAAAAGCTAAACTAAACTCTAAAACTTTAAGGACTTATTAAACTACTTATAATCTATCTAATTAAGCTATAAAATCTAGACCCATAAGCTAAATTATCGAAAAATTTTTTAGATCTAAAGGTTTCTAAGTACTGTTTTTGGTTTTTAGTTACTTTTGATAGGAAAATAAGCTAGAAAATATAATTTAAGTCCTAATCTGTATTAAGCCATAACTAAACTATAAGATGCTAAAAGATAATTTATTAAATCCTAACTTTGATGGCTTAATTTGGGGCTTAAGACTCAGCAGTACTAACTTTTGTTAGTACTGTGTGAAAGTTCCTTTTTAAACAGCTGAAATGGCTATGAAATAGCAGTAAAATGAAATCTAAATCCTATACTATATTAAGCTATATCTAGATTACTTCTAACTTTAATTTAAAAACCTAAATCCTACTTTTACTCAACTAAAAATTAAACCAAAGGTAGCAGTACTAACTTTTGTTAGTACTGGTAGCAGTACTAGCTTAATGTTAGTACTGGTGCACTTTTGCACAAGTGCAAAATGAAAATGCAGGTTTCCTAAGGGAAATACTGCACTAAAACACACTCAAAATAGAGTGTTTAAACAAAGTCCAAGCAAAGAGATCTAAGCATTGGAGGGCTTAGAGCAGAATTTCATAAGTAAAATCTTAAAGGGAAAAAATCCCTGGTGCATAGGCGTTCTTATTAAGCCATAAAATCATTAATTGGCTTAACGAAAACCTCAGTAATCCTACTCAAAACCTTATCAATAATAACAATCAAACTATTCAAAAAGAAATCACAAACTGCTGTTGACTTTTAGATGGCAAACTAGCTTAAACCAAACACTACTTTTAAGACTAAGCCATTTATGATTAAGCTACTACTTTGAAATCTAGTAAACAAGTGCTTAATACCGACAATTTAACAGGATTTTAAATAATTACTATTAATAAGATGACTTAAACAATAAATAAGCAATAATCTAAGGACCTTAAGCTATTTTACTATGTTTTTGGTTTTTAGAGGTTTTTAAGACAATAGAATGAAAATCTATGATTTAAACTAAGAGAATTGAAAACAGATAAACAACTAAGATGATGTAGCTAGATAAAACTCAAACAAGCACTAATAAGCAAAGAGAATAAGCAAATAAGCAGATCTAAATATAGAAAGCAATAACATTATTATTTAAAGCTGGAATTAAAGGAAATGAAAGAGAAACTTACAAACTCCTCTAGCTAAATAAGAGGATCAATTAAGGCAGCTACAAGCTCCCTAGCTTATTAGATAAGCTAGGGTAAAGTCCTTGGGATCTCTTCCAAGTTTAAGATTACCCCTTTCCAAAAGCTAATTTCACAATTGGTTCATGATAAATGTTAGTTTAAACTGATTTAAGGTTTAAGTAAGATTAATTCTGATATTCATTAAACTCGTTCAGCTTATGACTGAAAGAGCTTAATAGGAACTATATTTGCTTTCTGAGATATATGTTATTTAGATCAGCTTTTGAATAACAAGAAAAAGAGGAGCTTATAAATGATTTAAACTAAATTTCAATAATAAAGTTACTGTATTACATTACTTGGAAAGAGTTTAACAATAACATTTTAAGGAAAATTTACATTTTAAAATTAAAAAATACGAATTTTAAGCTAGACTAATTACTTAAAAACTGATATTGTATGTGTGAGAAGTGTGGACTATTTATAGGTCCCTGAAAGAAGATTTTGAGGATCTCTGCCCTGCTCTCCAATCTTTTCAATCTCAAACAAATATTTCTTCCCCAATCATACCAAGCATCAATTTGTTGGCCCGTTTAGATCAAACTTTGGACACCTGAAGTTTGCCAGCGTGCTGTCATTCCATTGATGTTGACGTTTTGTGCTTCTTTTGTTTTGTGAGTGTTTTAGCATTAAAAACCCACTGAAATTTGTGCTTTCACCATTATTGACGTGGCCTTTGATATGGTGAGGGCTTTAAGTATCTTGATTTTGACCTTAAATGGGACCCTTGCCATTGTATACTGACCACTTGAATAGACACTCCTCACCCTTTAATTTCCAAAAAGCCCTTGATTTACCTAGATTGGTTAAAAGGTTAGTGACGATGATTTGTAACTGCCTTAGCGCTTCTTTTATAACCGCCGCTCTCTCGGGCGGTGGTGAAAAAGTCGTTCATGACGATTTGGAGATTGACACAAAATGGCCCTTTTTTTCTTCTTTTCCTTTTTTTCTAGTTATAATAGTGTATTGTTAGGACGCTCACTTTGAAAGTTTGTGAGTCACTTGTGTTTTGTGTATATAGAAATTGGAAGTATTTGGGATATTACACAAATGGTCCTTGTCTTCCTTTTCTTATTTTCGAGTTATAAATGACTTTCGAAAATAGCAAGTTTAGCCCTTGTGGTTGTTTTAAAAGGACATGGGCTAGGGTTTTGGCTTTTCTGGCTTCGGCTTTGATCCTTTGGCTTCTTTTTGTACTCTTCTGATTCTCGTGTCCGTGCTTGCCCGTTTTTTGACTGTTTTCTTATGATTTTTGATTTATCCATACCTGCACACACAAAACACAAATACAAGCATATTTTTGCCATTTTTGGTCTGTTTTGGGTTTAATTGGGTTATTTTAAGCATAAATGGATATGTGTATTCTACACTTATCAAAGGTTTTAACAGGTAATAGTTTAGGAAGATGGCAAAAGAGACCCCTCATCTATGTACATGTTTTTGCAAATTCAGTTCTTGTGGGGGTAACAGGTTTGAGGCTTTGGCCATATCAGTCCCTTAGGGTTATAAGTGGCTTTGCAAAAGTAGTCCCTGGAGGACTAACAATGGTTAAGGCTGTAAGGGCTTGGGCTAATGTGGGTTAATAGCTTTGGGCCTCATTTGGTAGTTTTGGGCTTTTTTGGATTTTAAAAAGGAATTAGGCTCAATTTGGTAAAAGGCTTATAATAGTCTTCATGTAATGTGTAAATGGGCTAACCCGACCCATTAGATGGGTAAGGGTGGGCCCATTTAACATTTCTTCATTTTTGGCTTTGGGTTTGACCGTTGACTTTGCGGGTTGACTTTGACTTTGACTTTCTTGGACTTTGGCTTTGATTTGACTTTGTCTTTTTCATGCTCTTCCATTCTGTGCTCCATTTTGTCCGTTTTTGCTTAATTTTTCGTCCTTTTGTCGGATATCCGTTTCCTGCACAATATAAATGAAAACATACAAATACAATGTATTTTTGATACGTTTTTGGTCATTTAAGTCCGGTTTAAATGGAAAATGGTATGTGTAATTAAGCATGTACCAGGGTATTTTGTTATATGTATAAAAATATAATCCTTTTGGGGTTATAAGGTGATGGATTGTAGAGTTTATGAAGCAAGTGGGAATGGGTCGTGGTGTGGAGGCAAAGGGATGTTGGGTGGTGGTAGAAGGACAAAATTATTAACATATATGCTTGATAAGTATAAAATACACATATCCGTTTGTACCTAAAATAACCCAATTAAACCCAAAACACAGTGAAAAATGGCAAAAATATACTTGTTTTTGTGTTCTGTGTGTGCAGGTACGGATATATGAAAAGTCATAAGAAAACCGTCAAAAACGGGCAAGCAAGGACACAAGAACGGAAGAGTGAACAAAAGCCGGAAGCAAAAGCCAGGAAAAGTCAAATCTTCAGTCAACTCCAGTCAATCTTGGTCAACAGAAGTCAACAAAACCCAAAATGTTTCAAAATAGCCCTTCAAGTTTCAAAAGTTGCAAAAATAGTCCCTTAAACCCTAAATGGGCCTCACCCGGATCCAAAAGCCCAATCCCTTAGCCCAATAGCCCTTTCATAAAACCATAGGGACCATTCTTGCTATTTCCTAAACTCTTTTTTACACTACACCTTTTATAAACAACCACAAGGACCATTTGTGTCATTCTCCCAAAGTTCAAACGACTTTTACCCTGAGTCAGTTAAAAAGGGCGCGAAGAAAAGAAACACTATTCACGTTTCTTCCCCAATTCAACCAAGGTAAAACCAAAGGGCTTTTGTAAATTGAGGGTCAAGAACGACAATTCAGAGGCTCTCTTACAAGATGACAGGGTTAAAATAGTCACTCAAGCTTTTTCATTAACCAATCTCAAGCAAGGATCACTCGTGGAATTGAGGAAAGCACAAGAGATGATGGGAATTACTCTGGGTATACTCACAGAAGTAACACAAAGCGTCACATCATGGATTGCCAGCTTGGCAATCCGTGTGAGATAGTTTGTGATCCAAGGGCTACTATTCACTCTCCAATGATTAAAGAAATGATCGGTTGAGATTCAGAGAAGTGTGCAGAGGAATTCAAGGCCTAGAAGCTTCATCAAAGGTCTATAAAAAGCCCTCACTATCACACACACATGATCTAGTTTTTTAGATAGTAGCTTTTAGTTTAGCTTAAATTTTGTCATTTTAATGTAATTTTTCTTAAATGGTTTGTATTTTCCTTTTTAAAGTAGTGTAATGAAAGTTTAATGTTAATGAATCAGTTTACTCTTATTCTGTCTCAAGCTCTTTTGTTACTCTAATAAGCTTTCACTTTTTCTTCATAAATAAGCTAAAACTCATATAAGCTCTCAAGAGCTCTAATAAGTCTTTAAGCTTATTATTGAGCTTAAACAAACCCTAATTACACCTTAACTTTAAAATCAGAAGTAATACCTTGTCTATTGGATTATAAGCTCATGGAAGGAGAGCCAAAAAGGGAAGGGCTCTCAAGGACCATTACTGGCTTATTGTTAATAAGCCAGAGCTGTTGAATAAGCTCTCAGAGCATTTCATGCCTTGTTTAGCTAGGCTCATTGTAAGTCCTCTTTAATTTTCAGTTTTAGTTTAATAATTGCTTATTTAGCCTAGATTTGCTTATTTGCTTATTAAGAGTGCTTATTTGTTTTCTTATTGCTTAATTGTGATTTATATGGTTACTTAGTACTTATTCTTTTTGCTTAATATATCTTAGATCCAAGAGTTCTTGCTTGCTATCATTAAAACCATAAAAAAACCAAAAATAGTTAGAAAAAAGAGTATATGTTTGATTGTGCATATTTAGTAGCTGTTTAATCATGTTTGTCAAGTTTGTTAAAAGTTCATGGATGTCTGGTATCAAGGTTTAAATAAGTAGATTTCATTTTAAAGCTCATTTTGAATCTGTCAATATCCTAAAGGAGTGTTTGGATTAAGCTTAATTGACCACTAAAAGTCAAAGCAATTTGGGAAGTTCAATTTGGACAGCTGAGTTTTCAGGAATAAATGAGTTTTAAAAAGGTTTTGAAAGTTACTTTAGATTTTTAAGCATTTTTTTTCTACACTAAAGGAATTTTTTATCGTTTTCACTTGTGCAAATATAGAACCACGCCATCCTAAGGCTTTTTTCATGATTGGTTTGAGTTTGTACAACACTCAATAAGAGTGTCTAAGTGTTTGTACACACTCAACAAGAGTGTTTAGTGCAGGTTTAACCCCTCTAGGATACCTGCACATTTGTTTCTTGCATAATTGTCAAGTGCACCAGTAGTAACTAAAGTAGTTACTACTGCTGTCATTTTTATTCATTTTAGCTAGTAATTTTAAGATTTAGGTCCTCAGATTCAAGTTAAATATAGATTAGATATAGCTTAAGTTAAATTAGGCCTTATTTTTCAATTCCTAGTTTATTTACCTAGGTGCATTTAGTTTAAAAAGTCATTGATTAGCCAAAAAACCAAAAATAGTAGTATTAGCTTAATGAATTAGATTTTTGATTTACTAGCTTTTAATATAGGTTTTTATGATTGAGTCTTATAGTTTAAGCATCATTAGTTAAGATTTCAAAAGAGTAGCTTATGTCTCAGCTTATTAAGTCTTTTAGCTTGTTTAAATTTCTAGCTTTTTAAGTCTTAGTCTGAGTTAGCTACTTTCATCATTAAATTTAGTTAGCTTTTAGTATTTCTATATTAAGTAGCTTATCATTTTTAGTTAAAGCACATCATTAGCTTTCTAGAGCTTCTTTTAATTCTGAAAATGAGCTTGTATTAAAGCTTTTGCAAGCTGTTAAGTGTCATCTAAGTTTTTTTAAGCTAAAACCCTTAGTTCCTGTAACAGCTTATTCATAAGCTATTTCAGGGCTTATTTGTCACTTTCAGACAAAAAGTCCAGTTTTAAAGTTGCTCTAAATTAGTTCTTTAATAAGTCCCAATATTCAGTTTTGTAAAAAAATAAAAAAAGGGGTTTGCCTACCTCGAACCCACGACCTTCCACACATAACACACATTCTTTACCATCATGCTACAATAGCTCATCCGTCAACCTTCCAATCTTTTTAATCTTTATGCACGTTTTCTTTTTACTAGTTTTCAATAAGCCGTAGCCTTATAAGCCCTTTTCTCAGCTTAATTGATAAGCTGAGTTTTGTCTTTTATTTTTCTAGTAATCTTCGTTGCATCATAGATTTTTCCTGAATTTTTTGTAATTTTCTATCAATTAGTTTATTTTTAATAGTTTTTCGAAAGTTAAAATCTTAAAAAATCAATAAAAAATAGAAAAAAGTTTTATAAAAATACAAAAAAAATAGTTTTTAGTTTTATAAAAAATAGCTTTAGGTTTACATTCAGTAAAATCATTTTTACACCTATTAGATTTTAATTTTCATTTTTAAGCTTTAATTTCTAATTTTAAAAATAGGATTTTAATTTTAAAAATAGTTAAAAATAGTTTTCTGAGTTTTTATGTTATTTTAGACTTTTCTAAGTTTAAAAATCATTTTTCTAAATTTTTAGTACTTAATTTGCTATTTTTTAGGATTTAATTAGATTAAATTAGATTTTAATTCATAATAAATTCAAAAATAATCAAAAAAAATGTTTTTCTTTTTCCTAAAATTTTCTTTTGTCTTATCTTAGGTTTAGAAATTTAGTTTAAATTTTTAGGAGTTAAATTTAGTTTACTTGCTTATTAGTCGCATTTTATTTGTCCCGTTAATCGTTTTAGTGCTTTAATTGTTTTTAATTGCTTGTTTTCTTTTTAGTTAGTAGTTATAGAAAACCCAATCAATCTTCGAACCAATTCAAATCAGTATCCAATATCAAGCGAGGTTTCAATTTCTCAAATCATTGGGAAAACGACCCGGGAAATCATACTTTCCGGTAAACATACGTATATTATATATTAGAGTTAAGTACATTTTTCATCCTTGTGGTTTGTACCATAGTCCACTTTTGGTACAAAATTCAAAAATAGTTTGGTTTTGGTCCGAAAGTTATAGTTTGGGTCCACTTTTGGTCCATTTTTGACGATTCCGTTAGCTGTGTGTCTCATGTGAGGGTGTTTATTGTATACTCGTATTTTAACATGGGTATTTTCGTCTTTTGCTCTTTCCCTATTATATCTCACAAAGTCAACACAGAAATTCATTTCCACTTTTCATCCTCAAACTTAACCTCTCCAACTTCTGATAATCAAACACCCAATTGCGATCTGAAAACCTTAAATGTTGCTTTGTGAATGGCAGCTCAGACCCACTGGTCACCCATTTGATCCATACACAGTATACCGTAAGTCCCATTTTTAATTAGGGTTCATTTACAAATTGGGTTTATTTTTAAT